>VDFB02192299.1:0-37165 GCA_007258455.2 Sequoia sempervirens | reverse complement strand
AAATTTACAGAAACTTGCAAAAAAGGTGGAGAAATTCGTCTGGAAACACGGCAAAACAGAGAGAAGATCCGTGACTGGAAAAAAATGCGGCCGAAAGAGCTTGACGCAGTCAATAAATCGCACCCGGCAAGAAAACGCGGCCCAAAAAACTGAAAATCGCGACCTGCGGGCGAGAAGAAACGCGTTTGAAGAGGAGGAAGTCGTGGGTTGCAGAAATCCGACCAGTGCCGGCAAGAAGAAACAAGTGCCAGCAAGAAGAAACACGAAATCACGGCTTCAAATCCTGTCACAAAAACACGAGTCTCAGGAAAAACGCGAAATCGCGTGCCCAAAGTCGCAGGCCGAAAAGACGTGTTCAGAAAAACGCGTGTATAAGTCAACCAAGAACGCGAGCCAGAAGTTTCTTCAAACACGAACACGCCAGAAAGGATCGACCTTCAAAGGCAGAAACTCGATCAGAAAGCCACACGAAAATTTCAAAAAAAAAATTCGAAATTCTGCCCTCAGAAAAATCTTCGAAAAAATCAAAAGATTTTTATTAAATTTTTAATTCAGAAACAAAAAAAATCTCAAAAAGATTTTTTCGAATTAAAAATTCAATTTTGAGCAAATTGGCTCTGATACCATATTACACAGGTAATTGGTAAATTAATTGATGTATTAACAAGAGCGAGACGCTCAATAAATAATTTACAAGATTTACAAAACTGGAAAGTTTCTAAAAAGAAACTCCAGATAAGATCGGAGACGATCTTATCTCTATCTTACAATATCTTACAATATTGAGCATTAATAAATAAATAAACATTATTTTAATAAAAATCTTGAAAAATATTCTAATTCTGAAGAGGAAAAGCGCCCGAGGTTCAATACCTTGGACAATTTTTTAAGTTGTATCCTTAATCGTTCAAAAGGTGTCTAGATTTGACGTACTTGCTTCTGGATTGACTTCAAAGTTTTAAAGCTTGAAGAATAAAGCGCTTTGTCATCCTCAACATCTATATAAGAAGGCTTTTGCATCCATTACTCACATATTTTGTAGGTTGGCATTTAGAGGAAGAAAGATATCATTTTCCACTTTTCAAGTTTTAGAGACCCAAATGAAGTGCTTTTTCAATTTTCTTCATGGATTCGGGATTGGGATGCACAAAGGCATGCTTTTTCGTGATCCAATCTTCTAGTGCATCGCATTTCAGAAATAGGTGGTCAACTTTTTTAGTTTTCATCAATCTGGGTCCATCTGCTTTTTGTTCCTCTTGAAGATTGGAAAATTTTATATTTTCAAGGATTTTCTTTTTCGGTGCTTTTTCGAGAGCCCTCAGCTTTTTCAGAATCTAACGAAGAATGTGATTGTATACAAAACCCAAACCGCTTTTTCTGATAATCTGCTTTTTGGAGAAAAATCAGCACCTTTTTGGGGCAGCGATACTTTTCGAGAATAGAACTCAAAAGTAGCAGTTAACTCGACACTTTTTTCCAAGTTTTCTTGCTATTCTTGTCTCACGCTTATCTATTCTTTGAGAAATAAGAAATATCAAGATGTAATAGGTGGAACTTTCCTTACTTTTTGCTTTCAGCAAGTTGTTAGTTGTCTTGTTTTAGTTTTAGAAATAAAGCTTGCGAGTTGGCAAGTCTTGTTGTAAAAGCAAGGAGATTTTAGGGTTCCCTACTCGCTTGTGTATAAATAAAAGCAACCTTGCCCATTTTTCTTTAACCGTTATTGTGATAGCAAATTGTTGAGCCTACTTTGCCTGCAAGTTGTTATTCGGTGTTTGTTCACTTAGTGTAAAAGCAAGCTTGCATGCCTGCCTTTTGCTGCAAGTTATTGTTCAGTTCATGTGTAATTTGTGTCAAGTGTATTTTGGTTTGATCGCAAAACTGTAAGCTTGTTATTGCTACAATCCTACTATCCCAGAAGTGTAATCATTGTTAGAAATTTGAGAAAGGAAATCTTATGCCTGCTTTGCTGCTCTGATCTACTGTCTCAAGTTTTGTTTTATGTTTTTTCTTATATAATCTTTATTTCAGCTTGCATCGAAAAGTACAATGAGTCTTCGAGTGTGCATTGGAAGTGAGTTTATTTAAGTTTGTGTTGAATCATTCGTCATTTACTTCTAACTCTCAAGCTCTGAGTTTACTTGAGTAGCTAGAAGCGTCATTAGAGTAGGCCTAGTTGTAGTTGAAGTTCTAAAAAGAGAAAACCTCATCTACGACGCTAGAGTTTTATAAAACTTGTGCTCTTAGCTGAGAACAAAAAGATTGGCAAATAGTTTAGTTTACTTTTTTTAAGCATCATCAGCCAAGAGGGAGCTTCCCCTCCTAATTTGAAGAGCAGTTTATTTGTGCATAGCTGTCCGTTTTAATTTGCATTCCAGAGGTGTGAATTGAAATGCCAACAACTTTATTGATGATTGTTTAATACTTAAAAGCTGTAAATTTATGAAAAATTGCATGCGACATGAAGGTCAGTGTGGTCTCAAAGGAATTAATTCGGGCCTGGACCCCTGAGGGCTCTGCCTTCGTATCTCCACAAAGGTTACTGCCTCTCAACACCATTGGAGGCTAGTGCCCCTAGACTTCCACTTTGGTTTTAAAAAGCAGAAAATAAAAATTATTTTGGGGCTGTGTTATCTGCAGAATTCATAAAATATTTGTATGAATTTGTAATTTATATTCATATTAAACTTATGATGTGCATTCAACTCATTTTTTGATCTATATATAAAGGAAAAACTACACTCAACTTTAGTAAATTCAGTGTTATGCATGCTTTTTAAGATTACCAATTTATCTGTTTTTCAATGTTTGGAAATTTTGCTATGTTTTTCTGGAGTCCAAGTTTTTGAAATATGATTGGAGCTATTTGCTCATGAGGTGTAGAAAAGTATGAAGATGATGATGACTTCAGTGATAAACTCAAGCTTTGCTAGTGTGCTCATGCTATGGGACAAGAAAGTTGGGCTGTTTTTGACATAAAAAATGGCTCTCTACTAATTGTGTAAGCTTAGTAGTACAAAAGGTACAAGTAGAATTGCATACTTCAAAAGTTTTACGTCATTGTGGCATAGAGAAAACAGTGTCTGAGTTGCAAAGATACGTGTTCTGGCCAAGCATGCAAATGATATTTCTAGGTTCATCAATGGTTGCACATTGTGTATCACAAGCAAATCATGAAATTGCAAGATGGATTGTATCTAACATTACTTGTACAGGTATACAAGCTCCTTCTGGTGTATCTGATATGGGCAAAAGTAAAATAGTAGCTGCCATTTTCAAAGAGTCAATAGACCCAGCCCATACTAGTTAGGTAATTTAATAATATGTTATCATTTAAATTCTTGAAGATATTTTATAGTTTATACAGTTCATAGAGGTAAGTTGATAGGGAAGGGTTGGATGGGAATCTCACTGTCCCATGCTCTGAGTCCTTGTTCTTGAGAACTCCTTAGGTGGCTTTTTCACCCTGACCTTTAGGTCCTATCACAGGTATACACACCCTTGGCCCTACTGGCCAACCCCTCTATCAACACTCTTCTTCCTACCAAGCATTCTTGGTGCCTTGCCACTATCTCCTTGCCACTATCTCACCCTTGACCCTTATTCTTCCCTAAAGGCCAAATTCCCTCAACATTCCATTTGATTCTTGCAGGGGTGTGTAAATGTTGTAATTGCTTCCAGGTAATCAATCTAGGGTTCTTGTTTCATCACAAAACTCCAATTAACCATCGCTTTCACAAAATCCCTTCCTAGGGTTAGAAAAGGCTACAAGCCTAGAGCCCCAATTAGGCCTCTTAACAGGGAAAAATGCAATTTTCTTCAAAACCCACCAAAAGACCTAGATTCTTCATTTGGGGTTTGTGATTCCCATACCCACACCTGCACCTTAAAGATTCTTGAGGTTTTGAGCCTGTACAGGCTATACACTCCCAATCACAAAATTGACTCAAGAACTAGGGTTTGCAAGCTTTCCCAGGCTGATTTCAGACTGTCAAAAAGTTCTTTCACCAAATGACTTGAAAGAACCCCCTCCTAACTACCATGCATTTCCAGGACCCTCAAAAAAATTCACAAAAGTAATTTCTTCAATATCTTAATTCCCCTGCAAGTTATCTGCTTTTTCCTCCTGGTCTTTCCTAGCCAGACCCTACCTGGCTCGCCTAGGGCAAGACCTTGCTAGCATCTCCTGAACTCAAACAAAACCTAGAAACTACCATATGTACAAGCATGGTGTCTAGGCACTGTTTCCAAAAGGTCGTATGGTTTGTACGGTGGAAAAGTGCTCTAGCACACCATTTCCTACAAACAGTCTGGTTCAAACCAACAACAGAGCAACACTGAACTATTTACAAATAAAAGATGAAAATGATCTACAAAGACAAATGGATGGAACACTAAGATTGTATAATATTAACACTACATTCTACAAACAAAATAATAGCAGGGTTACTCCATTAAAGCACAATTTGAATGCAAAACTCAGAAAACTATCTCTCAGAACGTTGTTTCCTTCAACTTCTCAAAATGTCACTCCAACAATAATGACTCCAACCCTATTTCATGGTCGAGCCATCTCTTAAACAGGCCCCCAAAACAATTAATTTCTTCTTGTCGAACCCATAGATGACCTAATCATGCAAATTATAAAACCCATTGTGTTTTCTAACCTTTGACAAGGTTGGTAACCTAGACAAGTTAGAGCTTCAAAACCCATCCATGCTTTCCACCTCCTAATCCATTGATCATAAAAGATCAAGTTTTATTCCTTCTCCACCAAATGCTAACAAAATGGTCAACATGACCTAAAAACAACACAACCAAAATAGAACTTCAACAAAACTTCTAGGAAACCTAGTATTTTCCTAGGTGCTCTTGCACCATTCTCCCCCTCTCAGCCCAAACACTAAGTAGTGGGGGGAGAGAGTAGTGATTCATCAATGCCCTACTTCTTGAACTTAGCTTCATCCACCCAAGTAGCCTCAGATTCATGCTTTTCCTTCCACTTGATGAGGTGTTCCATGTACACTTTGTGTCTTGTGGCCTTCTTCACCCTTGACTATAAGATCTTCTCTGCCCGAGGTTTGGATTGAGTAGGTATGGAAATGTTGCTGATGTCCTTGAAGATCTCCTTACTATCTTGATCCAAATCCTTGACTATCCCCTTATACTTGATCAAATCAACAATATTGAAAACTGGTGAGATTCCTAGATCGGTAGGTAACTCCACCTTGTATGCATTTTGCCCATACTTGGCCAATATCTTGCATGGACCCACTCTCTTCATCTGCAACTTGGTTGGAATTCCCTTCTGCAACCTTGATTTGTTAAGGTGGACCATAACATAGTCCCCTACTTGAAATTGCACATCTTTCCTTGACATATCTTCCTTCTCTTTCAGTTTTTGTGTAGCCTCTGTGACTGTCTTCTTGACCTACTCTTGAATCTCCTTCATGGTTTGGCTGAAGTCTTATGCATGGCCACTCCTCTGTTCCATAGCTCCAAGATCTTTGAGCTCACAAATGCCTCTTGGGTGCATCCCATACACAACTTCAAATGGACTCTTCCCTATGGTCCGGTTTACACTATCATTATAGGCATACTCAGCTTGTGAGATAACCATATCCCATGTCTATCCATACTCCCTGGTTAGACACCTCAAAAGATTACGTAACACTTTGTTAACCACTTCTGTTTGACCATCGGTCTGAGGATGGTAAGCTGATCAAAAAGATAGGTTGGTACCCAATTTTCTCCATAGAGTCTTCTAAAAATGACCCATGAACTTCACATCTCTGTCAGAAACAATGCTCAAAGGTAAGCCATGGATCACTTTACAACTCCTTGAAGAAAGATTGAGCTATGTAGCTAGTATGAGTAGTTTTCACAGGGGAATAAAATGACTCATCTTGCTTCGATATACCTAGCATAAACCTTTATCCAAGGAAACCCAGGTCTTGGTCTTAGGAAGGCCTACCACAAAATCCATGCTCACACACT
Organism: Sequoia sempervirens; assembly: GCA_007258455.2. NCBI lineage: Eukaryota > Viridiplantae > Streptophyta > Pinopsida > Cupressales > Cupressaceae > Sequoia > Sequoia sempervirens. The sequence goes on along the minus strand of VDFB02192299.1, from coordinate 31,171 downwards.
CCATGGTCTATTAGGAATGGGCAGGGGTTGATATAAAATAGCATTGCTAGCTCCTCCCTTAGCTTTCATACACACAACACATTGTTCCACATACCTTCTAACATCTCTTGCCAACTTAGGCCAATAATAGAATCTTTGTACTAGCTCTAAGGTCTTATTGATGCCAAAATTCCCACTAAGACTGCCATTATGCTTTTCTTGAATCAAATTTTCCCTCACCGACCCTCTTGGAACACATAACTGATTGCCCTTAAACAATAACCCACTTTGCAAAGTATACTCAGAATATTGGCTATGGAAATGGTTCTCAAAGTTAGAACATACCTTATAGGCCTCTGAAAAGTCTTCATCTTCCCCATATAGATCCTTGAAACTCTCTATGCCAATGCTCTTGAGCTGTATCTCTTGTACTGTCAGCAACCTTCTACTTAATGCATCTGCCACCTTGTTCATTTGTCCTTTCTTGTGCTTGATGGTAAAAGTAAAAGCTTGGATGTATTCCATCCATTTCAAATGCCTATTACTTAACTTCTCTTGAGTGTTGATAAAGCTGGAGTGCGATTGTCGATAATGATACAAACTCCTTGGGTGAAGGTAATGCCTCCATTTCCTAAGTGACTGAACCAAAGCATGAAGTTCAGAGTGGGTTGAATATTTTATTTCTTCTTTGCTTCATTGAGCTTCTCACTAAAGAAGGTTATAGGCCTGCCCTCTTGACTAAGCACTCCTCCTATTGCCACTCCACTTGCATCACATTCCACAGTGAACAACTTGTCAAAACTAGGTAACAAGAGAATAGGTTGAGTTGCCACTTCTTGTTTCAATTTCTCAAACCCTTTCTCAGCTTCTCGAGTCCACACAAACTTAGTTTTAAACCACCCTTAGTATCTAAAGGCCGGTGCACCACTAAAATTCTTATGAATTTTCCTGTAGAATGGGCCAATCCATAGAAGCTTCTTACCTCGATCCACTGTGGTTGGTGCCAAACCCGAGTTAGAGAATAGCTTCCACCTTGCTTGGATCCATCTTCAATGATCCTTTGGACACTATAAAACCCAAATAGACTAGCTCTTGCTTAAAGAATTCACACTTCTCTAGATTGATTGCCAACTTCTCTTCTTGCAACCTTCTAAGAACTTGCTCCACATGTTTCAGATGCTCTTCTACTATCTTGCTATATATGAGGATGTCATCAAGGTACACTACCACAAAAATACTTGTAAAGTCCTTTAGCACTTCATTCATGAGCCTCATGAATGTACTAGGGGCATTGGAGAGACCAAATAGCATCACTCTCCATTCATATAACCCATCATTTGTCTTAAATGTTGTCTTCCACTCATCACCATCCTTAATTCTGATCTGATGGTATCCACTCTTAAGATCCAACTTTGTGAAGAAATGAGCACCTCCAAGACAATCCATCAAGTCTTCAATTCTAGGAATAGGGAATCTATATCTGATTGTGATTCTATTTATGGCTCTAGAATCAATACATAACCTCCATTTACCTCCCTTCTTTGTTGCTAAAACCACTGGTACTGCACATGGGCTAATGCTCTTTTGAATCAATTCTTGATCCAATAATTCTTGCACTTGCCTAGCTACCTCCAAATTCTGATCTGGTGTGAGTTTGTATGCTACTTTGTTAGGTAATGAAGCTCCAGGTATGAAGTCAATTTGATGGCTTATGGCTCTCTTTGGTGGTAGAGTTGCAGGTGTACCATCACTAACTATACTCTTGTACTTATCAAGTAATCTTTGGACTGCTTCTAGTAAGACTATCTTTTCAGCCTTTTCTTCCTCTTTGGATTGCATCATGATCACATATCCTTCATCCCCTTGATGTAGGTTGTTAAGAAACTCCTTACCACTGCTCAACATGATGTTTGGTGTCTTTGACTGTCCTTCATTTTCTTCTGACAGTGACTGCAGCTTGAAGGTCCTTCCATCCTTTTTGAATGAAATGGTATTCTCTTTCCCATCATAAATAACACTTTTGTCATACTACCATGGTCTGCCCAATAGTAGATGGAATGCATCCATGGGTAATACATCACAAACTAACTTGTCCTTGTACCCTCCAATGGAAAACTCCACCGTTACTTGCTCATTAACTAAAACACTCACGCCCTTTGTTCAACCATGCTTGTTGACCTTGTAGGGGTTAGTGTGGGGTACCTTCTCAATTTTCAGTTTGCTCGCCTCCTCTAAAGATTATATTATCACATTGAACTTTGAGATTTCTATGACCTTGCATACTTTACCAAGTATCTTGCACCTTACAAAGGCTCTTCTTTGTTTAGGAGTTCCTCCTTGACTGGTTGTCTGATCAGAACTCTGTTAAACATCAGATTCTCTCCTACCTCATATTCCATATGACTGATCTCAGATGCTTTAGGACTCATAGTGTCCTCTTGTGCATAGGCCACTCTCTTTTCATTGCTAGATGAGGATGCTTTCTCCGGACACCTATAAGCAGGATGACCTAGTTGGTTACAATGATAACACTTCATGTTTGCAAAATAGGAATTGCTCCTGCCTGCTCCTCTTCCTCTGTTTGAACCTCCTTGAGGTCCTCTACCTCTGTTATATCCTCCTCTAGAAGATGTTTCACCTCCATGCTCTATGAGTTTAGACTCCTTGATTTCTTTGGTCACTTCCTCTTCCTTGGTAGCCACCACGCTGTCCTCTTTGATCTCTGCCTTTGCCTCTGCCCTTAGAAGTCTGATCTTGCTTCCTCTTGTTCCTTTCCTCAATCTTTATGGCCAATTGATAGCAGTGGTGTACTGTCTTAGGACTTAAAAGAGCCATCTCCTCTTGGATGTTCCATTTCAAACCGTTAAGGTATCTAGCTACCTTAAGATTTTCATCCTCTATCACATTGGACCTCATACAAAGTTTTTGAAACTCTTCAGTATAAGTGTTTACATCTTGGTCTCTTTGCCTTAAGCTTTGCCTCTTCTTGTGTAGTTGAATCTCATAGTCATCTGGCATGTAGGCTTCTTTCACCTTGGCAACCATTCCTTTCCAAGTTGATATGGGTTGTTTGCCTTCTTTTTCCCTCTTTGTTTGAATGAACTTCCACCATTTCAAGGAAGATCCTCTTAATCTTGATTTAGCAACCTTCACCTTATGTGCTTCAGTGACTCCATCACATTCAAACTGATTTTCCATTCCCTCTATCCAGTCCATGACTAAATCAGGTTCCATTTTTCCACTAAAAAGTGGTATGCCTTCAAGTGCTTTCCCACTCAAAGATTTCAATGCCTTCAAGAAAGGCTCCTCCTTCAAAACAGGGTCAGGTGCAGGGGTCTTATCTTCCTCTGCAACCTCTTCTTCCTTTGGTATTCTTCCCTCAAACTGTGCACTCCTCACTGCTTGCTCAAGTTGGGCTATTCTTTCCCTCAATTGTTTATTGTCTTCTTCCTGCTCTTCAACCATCTTGGCCAGTTCTGCATTTGTCACCATGGTGGAAGAATCACTAGACTCAAGGTCTGACATACAAGATTCTTTCCCAAATCTTTAACTTGCTCTGATACCAATTTGATAGGGAAGGGTTGGATGGGACACTCACTGCCCCATGCTCTGAGTCCTTGCTCCTAAGAACTCCTAGGTGTCTCTTCCACCTTGTCCTAGTGGTCTTGCCTCAGGTCTAGGTGCCACTGCTTCTATTGTCCAACCCCACTATCTACATGCTCTCCTTCTACCAAGCCAACCTTGGTGCTTCGCAATATACACTCCATTGGCCCTTACTCTTCTTTAAAGACCAGATTTCCTCAACCTTCTGCTAGATTCTTGTAGGGGTGTGAAGGTGTTGCAAAAGCTTCAAAATAGCCTATCTATGGTCCTTATGCAATCATAAGTTTCCAACTTTCCACTGCTTTCACAAAATCCCTTCCTAGGGTTTGAAAGGGCTACAAGCCTAGAGCCCCAATTAGGCCTCTAAACAGAGATAAATTGCTATTTTCTCCTAAACCCACCAAAAGATCCAGGTTCTTTGCTTAGGGTTTGAGTTTCTCATGCCCAAACCTCAAAGATTTCTAGGGTTTCAAGCCTGCACAGCCCGTACACTGCCCACACACAAAAATGGTCAAAAACCTTAGGGTTTCTAAGCTTTTCAAAGCTGTTTCAGACTGTCAGAAAGTTCTCCCACCAAATGAATTGATAAAACCTCCTCCTGACTACCATGCATTTCTAGGACCCTCAACAAAATTCACCAAAAGGAATTTCTCAAAAATCATAATTCCCCTGCAAGTTATGAGTCTTTTTCACACTACCTTCCCTAGCCGGACCCTCCCTGGCTCGCCTAGGGCAAGACCTTGCAAGCATCTCCTGCATTCAAATAAAACCTAGAAACTACCATATGTACAAGCATGGTGTCTAGTTACTATTTCCAAAATTCCGTATGGTTTGTATGGTGGAAAAGTGCTCTAGCACACCATTTTATAAAAATAGTCTGGTTCAGACCAGAAACAGGGCAACACTGAACTATTTACAAAAATATGCTTAAAAACTGTACAAGAAGCTATCTAATGAATTCAAAATGATTGAATGTGAACTACACTACACTCCACAGCCAAACAAAAACACATCTAATCCATCAAAACTCAATCAAGATGCAAAAATCAGGAGTTTCTACACATAACGCTGTTTCCTTCTATTTTCCAAGATTTTACCAAAACATTAAAGCTTCTAACCCTGCTCTAGGGTTGAGTCATCCCTTATATAGGCTCCAAAAATAGTTGAGAACCTTTGGTCGAACCTCTTGTTGACCTTATAACAAAATTTATAATACCCACCGTGTTTTGCAAACCTAGGCAACTTTTGACAACTTGGCCAAAATGATGTTCTAAAACTAAGTAACTCTTTTCAAATTCTTTCCAACAAATCAAAAACATCCCTAAGCACTCAACACAATGGTCACATGACCTTATGAACAACACAACAAAATTTTGAACTTCAATCAAAACTTCTATAAACCTAGTATTTTTTCCAGTTAATAATACGCACCAATAACTTAACCTCTACCATATATATATCATATTTATATAGCGATTCTTACCCAAATTGGCTTAAATATATATAATACTATACTAATGATTAGCACTATTTTAGTTTTAGAGTTAAGGTAGCCACAATCGACTACTCATAGCCTATACACCTATAACCTTAAGGGCATAGTAGTTTGGGATACATCTAGATATTAATAAGATTAATAGGGCAAGGTGATTAGATATTGTAAAAAGAATTTTTGGCACTATGTGAGGGAGGAATCTCCAACCATGCAAACTTTTTCATCTTCCTTTTGGTTTTTAATTGACTCATTTTGTCATGAAAAGTAGTGATAATTATGAAAAATATATCATTGTAGTCCTAATGTTTCCTAGTGGCAATATGTGTATTTGAATGAAATAATAATCATGTTATTAGAATTATTGGTCCTTAGTCTTTAGAGTCCTAGTTATTATCCTAAGGTCATATGATAGATTTAGCTTTTTTATTTTATTTACATATGGATTTTCTTACATTTACGAAGATTTTATCCTTAGGCAAGGGGTTAGGATTCTTGTTAATTTTTATTATCTAGGATCCTACATATCATTTGTCTTATGGCTAAATATTCCTTTAAGTGTAACCCTTTCTTAAGTTTCACTGTACTTACAAGGAATATTGGAGTATAACCCATTTCTTAGGTGTCAATATATTCTTTGCAAGTTATATTAGATGTAACTTATTTTCTATGTACATATGTGTTATCACTTATTTTCATGAGGAATAGGACACACAGTACACATGCAATATGAAAACATAGAATATTGAGTTACAGGCATAACTACTTTTTCACCTCTATAAAAATAAATATTCTCCTTTGCTTTCTTTAAGTGTTGTACTTAGTTATCTGTTATTTTAAAATACTTATTTTTTAGTGAGAGATTGAGAGTATTGAAAATATTTCAATGTGTTATAGTATGGCAATAAACAGCTGGGGTCTTCTTCCATTAGATAATTTCCCTTTCAAAAATGATATCTCTCGGCGTATAATATATAGATTAATATATTAAGATAGATAAGCTAGTTTATTTTGTGTTTCTTATGATTCAATTTTTAATTGTTGATCTTGGATTAAAATATTTTCTTAACATTGCCTACTATGGTTTCCAAAAGATGATATTATTTTATTTTGTTAATTTATTTTGTGTTGCTTATGATTCAGTGTTTAGTTGTTGATCTTGGATTAATATTTTTTTAAGATTGCCTAATATGAAGATATATAGCATCCCATAAGAGACCCATTATGGGAATCTAAAAATATTATATTATTAGGTAGCATAAATGAGCCGATAAGACCTTTTAGGAATGACCACTAGATGTTGAGAGATTTGTTTCACCATGTAAGAACAATCTAGGGTAAGGAGTCAAGTATTCAATGAATTCACATGTAAGAGTACAATAAATACACCATAATAATTATGAAACATATTAAGCCATCATAAGGCCTCATTAGTTAAATTTTCTCTAAATACATACATGAATAAATTATCTTTATGCATATGAACATAGTATAAAAAAATATTCTTTATTCCTAACTAGATTTCCAATAATATGCACATTAAATTTAACAAGAACCAATCCAACATGAGCCATAGAACTATCCTCAACATTTGCATAACTATCATGAGTTATATGTATCTTTTTTAGCCATAGTAATATCATGTGAAAAAGAACATAAAGTATGTTTGACAAGGGCTTATTGGAATTCATGACTAAGATTTTGCACTAAAAGGCACACAAGAATGGATTTGCAACTAATTAAGGGATGAACCCTAGGTAACACAATACATGAACAATAATAAATCAAATCTACAAAAATAGTACGAAAAGGAGAGCAATTAGATACGAAATTGGAAAAATAAAAAATCTAACCGTAGGAGATATGTACGAAAGTGCCAAGTTAATCAAAATGTGGAGGGTAATAAACAAACCCAAAAAATGTTGGATTCTAATCAATGATAATTCAATAAATTCAAAAACTATGCATATATAAGAGTTGTGAATAAAATAATTAAGAAATTAAGGAAAAGTTAAATTTAAATGACTAATAAAAATAATTGAGATAGAAATTAGGGCTTATCTTAGACATGGATTGATGTTGACTTTGACTATTGTGACTTGGTCATAGAAATTTATGAAATTTGGAATCTAGAATTAAATGAGATCAAAGCCCTATGACAAATGAATCCTAAGATTTTGAGTGCTTACAATCTAATCTACTTGTGTGATCATATCCTTATGGCATGTTCTTGTCCACAATAGAAGCCAAATTTTAAGGTGTTTACATGATTAATGTGTTTGGAAAATTATTTGGTGGTAAAGAGTATCATTGTGAACTTGCTATGTATAAAGAGAAGAATAAATATTCTTTGATAGAAATTAGACCATTGGGTTGATATAATGGTAGTGAAAAAATGATGATAGATGGCAATGAATTTCTTGAATTGATTGATGTGTTTGATGCAAGCCATGACTACTAAGTGACCATAAAAAGATGACAATGTGTTAATTCATTAATTGTTGATGGTTTATACTAATTGATGATTGATTCCATTGAGAGGAGATGCACACGTTTGGTATTTTGATGATTAATCCTCTTATCAAAGTGTCCTAAGATAATATCTTTAAATACATAGCGCTTGATGCACAATGTAAACTTTTTGGCATGCACACCAAGAAGGAATAATCATATTCTAGGATTATCAACCTTCAAAAGAAAGAAATTTTGAGTTTTGAAACCACAAACAAGGTCACCAAGTCAGCTCATATTCCCATAATTTCCAAATAAGTTCCTTCTCCATATTGATGAACTACAAGTATGGACATTATATTTGATAGCTCTTACACCAACCATGGCTCAAGAACAAGGATCTTGTTGGTGGCACCTCAAGGGGGTCTTATTCCTCAATCTTTTAGAATTAGTTGTGCATGCACCAACAACATAGTAGATTATGAGACCTTATTAACAAGTCTTAGATTAGTTATTCAATGAAACATCCACCATCTTTCAATCTTCAAGGATTCATCGCTAATCCTCAACCAAGTCACAAACAACTATCTTACCAAGGATAATAATTTTCTCCCCTATAAGCATATGGTAGATAGATTTAAGAAAATATTTTATCTGGATATTGTTCAACCATGTCCCCCACATAAAAAATAAGTTATCAATGCCATGACCACTATTGATTCTCTACTTGACATGCTTTGTAATGCATGAGGATTATTTTTTGTTGAGCACTTGTTGATACCTATATACAATGTTCCTCATACATATATGGTATGCGACATGGTTGTCCTAATTTCCCCCTAGTATCATGACATCCACACCTACCTCACTACCCAAACTCTCCCACCTAACTTATCCAATAACCAAATAAGTAAAATAATAAGAGTATAATCATTAAGTTGGATATTTTCGATGCTTATGATCATGTGTGTTAAAATTTTCTTAACATGGTTCTAAGTTCTTTCGCTTCACAACAAAGTGGATTGATGGAGTCTTAAGCTTAGTGACTAGTGCTTGTTTTTATAATCTAGTTAATAATAGCTCGACTAATTTTTTAGGCATTCTAGGGGTATTTACCAAGGTGGCTTCCTACCTTAATTAGTTGATGGTTTGATTTTGATTGTTAGAGAATAAAGATATTTAGTTAATGAGTTCAATAGTGGGTCAATTTGTTTGCCAAATAAGTCATTTCAAGTACTACAACAATATATTGACAATAGTGTATGGAAAGTGGTGTAAACTAACACATAAAAATATAGACCACACGTTTATCCCTTACAATTACATTGCACTTAAGAATAAAACTATAATATAATAGATATTTAAGGACCTTTAAATGTGCATATTAATTTTAATATAATTTATTTTTAATCTTCACTATATTTTTTATTATTAAAAATAATAAACATTTTGTTACTATTATTTTTTCTTACTAAAAGTCAAGTATTCATTTCTATTTTTTATCATATAAAATTAATAAATTTACCAAAGATCTAATCACTAATAAAATTTTGCTAATAGTGGCATAATGTGATGGTTAAGTTGTGGTATTGTTCTTGCCATCAAGGTTCAAACCCCATTAGGGTGTTATTGTTGAATATTTAAATTGGGGATGAGGTCCCCTGATTGTGACCTCGTCGTTCATAGCTTCGGATCAAAAGTGTTTACCCCTTCTTAAAAAAATCACTAATAATTTTTTTGTGAACGAAATAGTTGGTAAAATTATTCTTGATTTTTAATCAATTATTTCAGCTTTTAAATTATTTTTTAAAAAATATTATCAACCACTCAACAAGCTTCACTACACTCAAACGAATTTAGAATTTATATTGCTTTGGCTCTTCTTTCATAATATTCCACCTCTAGTAAACTCTTCATGAATGAAACAATGTTGCAATTATTTCTTAATCATTGATTGGTTATTTCAAAATTTAAATTAATTTTAAAAACTTAACAACCACTTGATAAACTTTGTTGCATTCAAAAGAATTTAAAATTTATTATTCAATATATAATCTTCATGAATTTTCTATATTCTTCCAATCACCCTTTGGAAGGTGTAGGGTTAAAAGCATGTTATGCGATGTGTAAGCAAAATAAAGTAAAAAAAATTACCAAACCTTCTATTTAAGGAAACAAAAATCCCTAAGAATCTTTCTTTTTTATTATTTAATTATTAAATTGATATTTTTATTAAATAATTGAACTAAATCAAAGATTTTTTTAATAAAAGTTGTTATTATATTACTTTATTAAAATAAATATATTATTCCAAATATTAATTTTTTTTGGAAGTTTTATAATAATTTTAGGTTGTCTTTTCAATTTTTTAATTTTGTTTAAGTTGTATAAATAACATTTTTTTTGTTTAGAATTAAAAAATGAGGTGTCAATTCATCTAAGACACAATCATGACTTCATCTTTTTTTTTAATGTTACGTCTTGACTCAATAACTAATTAAATTACAACCTTTTTAATGACACTATAAATATTAAACATGTACAATTTGTACATTTGTAAAGTTAAAAGAAATAATATTTTATCTACTCATTAATGATCCTAAACTATATTATTAAGGTAATGACTTTTTTAAAAGTTGCTCATGTAATCTTTAATAATGTATTAAGAGGCATTTTTATTTAATTATTATTTTATTTAAAATTATTGTTAATTATTTGAATGATAATTAATGGAAGTAGTTTTCAAGCTATAAAATACTTTAAATAGAGACCATTTAAAGCTACACATAATCTAGAAATATAATTAGTAGATAATATGTCCCTTTGATTTATGTGTTCTATAAAGGAGTGCCCACAAATCAACTAGAGAAAAATATGTAATAGTGACTAAAAGCAAAGTATTATGTACAGATATGAAATTTGATTGAAAAATTAAGCATCATAAGTGAACTTGAATAGAGAATGCATATATGAATTGTACTTACCCATGTAGTTGATTCATGTGTTATGAAAAGTGTCCCAAGAAAGAGCAAGCATGAGCACATGAAATTTGTATAAAACAAAAACACCTCACTTTCAAGTGTGATGAGATCAAGTGAAAGCATGTAAGAAAAACACGTAATAAAAATTACTTGATAAACATGATAAAAAGAGTAGATGAGATATTAGAGAGAGTTGGTTGTAATGTGTCCATACCAATAGGGTCAAAAGATGCATCATAAGAATTCATTTGCCCTCATGAGTGAATCCTCTATTATTGTGCATATAGTGAAGGTGGTGATGTATGATCACAATAAAGATGGTGATATATGATAAAAAAAAATTGTCCTTTTTTGAACTTGGACGGCATGGTGATGTATGATCAAGAGTTATCCTTTTTTGAACATAGGTGGTGTATAGAATTGACACTTCCAATGTTGTCACCTCTATCATGACCTTGTATGCTATTCATGTTCAATTGCATACAAAACTTTCTTTTCATTGTCATTATATCCTTAACTAAGAGTAAAACCAAAACCAACATATTCTTTATGCTCGTGTTCAAGGGTTCCCCCTTTACTTCTCTTCTACATTATTATGTGAGGTGTGAAAGTTGTTTTCCTTTATCATTAATATCCTCTACTTCAATTGTCTTATTGAGAATAAGATTACTTTGCCAACTAATCAATCTAAATCACTTTACATAAATATCATAAACATCAACCAACACTACCCCAAAACATATTATCTTCTATCAATCCTTTTCCCCACATATATAACCCACACAATACAAATCAATTATTAGATTGCATTGCACATAACCAGAATTTTTAAATTATATATTTTTCCAAATTTATGATATTAAAAATGATAATGTTGATATGATGAGTTCCACCACATTAATTTAAATAATCCACACAATACAAATCAATTATTGGATTACAATGATTTTAAAATTATATATTTTTCCAAATTTATGACATTATTAAATGATAATGTTGATTTGATGAACAACCATATTAATTTAACCAAAAGCACATCCACACGATCAGAGCTACTCAACCGAAGGGAACATATGATGAATCAGAAAAATAGAACAGAACTGTAGGAAGATCAAGAACATTGGGTTTTATCTCATTTATCCTTTTTTCAGAAAAGCTATAATTATCATCGAAAAACAATTACAAATTCCACAGAAAATATAACAACTCCATAAGTTGAAAGATAATTTAACCTGTGTATTGGATACAGTTTATTAGTCCCAGGAATCTCACCAGAAATCCTCCTGCACCCAATTAACTACTGCGCAATCCACCTAATCTAAAATATGTACATCCACCAGAATTTACAGTCTAACCCCGACTCTTCTAAACGAACCAGACGAGATTCGAACCGACGACCACACCCGGGCTAAGAAACAGTGCCCTCAGCCGGACCGGCGCCCACACCAGCCACAAAATTCGAACTGGTACCACTGCAAGAGGCCAAGTCCGACGGCGCAGATTGCAGTGCCACATTCTGGGAAGCGTCCCGAGCCGTGGATTCATCGGCGGTAGTGCGGCCGCAGTTGGTGCAGGGCATATTACCCAGAGGTTTCTTATCTAGGGTTTCTGGCATATGGCTTCTGCAAATAGGGCACAAAGAATGCGAAACAAACCACCTATCAATGCACTCCACGTGGAAGCAGTGCGCGCACTTAGGCAGCAATCGGACCCTTTCCGCCCCTCCACAAATTCCCTCAAACAAATAACGCATTCAATGGCGGCGCCCGCAGCGTCGCCGTACAAGACCAGCGGCAGGGCATCGACCCCCGCCTTCTTCAGGCCGGTGTTAGGCTGGCCTGCTCCGAGCCAAGGTCACATGGTTGCGCTCGTCATGTGACCACGGCCTGCAATGGCAGGTACAAGACCTCTAAATTTGTATATTAATTTTAATATAACTTATTTTTAATCTTCATTATATTTTGATTATTAAAAAAAAATAAACATTTTGTTTCTATTATTTTTTTCTTACTAAAAATCAAGTATTCATTTCTATTTTTTAGGATATAAAATTAATAAATTTACCAAAGATCTAATCACTAAACTAAATAATTGGTAAATTATTCTTGATTTTGATCAATTATTTTAACTTTGAAATTAGTTTTTAAAAAATCTTATCAACCACTTGAACAAGCTTCACTACTCTAAAAAGAATTTAGAATTTATATTGCTTTCACTCTTCTTTCATAAGACTACGGCCAACACTACTTTGCAATAGATTCCATCACTAGTAAACTCTTCATGAACCAAACAATGTTACAATTATTTCTTAATTGCTAATTAGTTATTTCAAATTTTAAATTATTTTTTAAAAACTTAACAACTACTTGATAAGTTTTGTTGCATTCAAAAGAATTTAAAATTTGTTATTCAATATTAAAAAATAATAATAATAATTAGAATTTGTTGCTTTCACATTTCTTTCATAAGACTACTCATCAACATAAAAAAACACATACCTATGTTACTTTACAATAAATTTCACTCCAGTCCAAAAGCCCTTGATGTAATGGTTCAATCATATGTAAGCACCTATAAGATGCTGAGTTCAAAAATCCCTCAATACAAAAATATAATATAATATAAATTATTTCCACTCCAATAAAAATATGGACACATTATCTTCATGAATTTTCTATATTCTTCCAATCGCCCTTTGGAAAGGTGTAGGGTTAAAAGCATGTTATGCGATGTGTAAGCCAAAATAAAGTGAAAAAGGTAAGTACCAAACCTTCTATTTAAGTAAATAAAAAATCCCTTCACAAATGTGTGAAATTAAAGAAAATTAGATAAATGGCGTCACCTTCAACATCAACCACAATTTATCTATCTACATAAAGAGGATAAGTCTATTAATGTAGTCATCAAAGAGTCTTTCTTTTTATTATTTAACTAGCATATATATATTTACTAATATGTATAAAATATATCAAGAGATATCCTTCTCAAGACACTAAATGACAACGTAACATTTAATATCTTAAATAATTTATTTTTATATTTATATATTTTATATTAAATTATTATAATAATTAATATATTGATAAGTAGGAGGTATTTTCCACAGGTGTCAAATTATGATATTGCTATCAGGATTCAACCGTGTAGTTTCGAGTCAAACTCATTGACCCATGTTTCATGAGTAGTGGTTCAACTAACCCATCTCTCATGATATCTAATGGTCCACTTAGCACTCATTGCATCTAGGTGATGCTCACAGAGGTGAAGCACTGGTCCGTCCCGAGGTCACCCATCGCTCAATATATTATAATATGATAGTATAATTTGTAATATTATTTTAAAAAATAATATATATAATTTAATATTTAATGTTAAATTAAAATATATAAATATATTTTAAGTATATTTATAATATTATAATAAAAAAATATTATATCATCAATATTTAATTAGGATTATTAAAAAAAAAAATTAGTTAGGATTTAAGGTTAGGGTTAAGGTTAAGAGATATAGTGAAGGTTAGGGTTAGGTCTAGAGATATAGTTAGGGTTAGGGTTAGAGTTAATATAACATTAGGATTGGGGTTAGGGTTAATATTAGGATGAGAGACAGAGTTTGCATCAAAATTAGGGTTAGAGTTATCATCAAGATTAGCTTAGGATTAGGTTTAGGATTATGGTTAGGGTTGGGGTTAAGAGATATAGTTAGGCTTAGGGTTCAGGTTAGGATTAGGGCTAGAGATATAGTTAGGGTTAGGGTTAGGGTTAGGGTTAAGAGATATAGTTAGGGTTAGAAATACAATTAACATTATGATGAGGGTCAGGGTTTGAATCAAAATTAGGGTTAGGGTTAGCATTAGGATTAGGGTTACATTTAGGTTTGTAGTCAAGTTTAGGGTTAATAGATATAGTTAGGGTAGGGGTAATAATTGGGGTTAAGGTTATCAGAATTAGGGTTATATTTATGTTCTCAATCAAGTTTAGGCTTAGGATTATGGTTAGGTTGTGGTTAAGAGATATAGTTAGGTTTAGGGTTTAGGTCAGGATTGGGGCTAGAGATATAGGTAAGCTTATGGTTAGGGTTAAGAGATATAGTTAGGGTTAGAAATATGATTAACATTAGGATGAGGGTTAGGGTTTGCATTTTAATGGTTAGGGTTGAGAGATATAGTTAGGGTTAGAAATATGGTTAACATTAGAATGAGGGTTAGGGTTTGCGTTTTAATTAGGGTTAGGGTTAGCATGAAGAATAGTTTATGATTAGGGTTAGGGTTACATTTAGGTTTAGGGTCAAGTTTAGGGTTAAGAGATATAGTTAGGGTTAGGGTAATAGTTGGGGTTAAGGTTATCAGGATTAGGGTTGGGTTAGGGTTAATAAATACAGTTAGGGTTAGGGTTAAGGTTAAGGTTAGATATATAGTTAGTAGGATTAGGTTAGGGTTGATATTTTTCATTAAATAATTGAACTAAATTCAAAATATTTTTTAATAAAAGTTGTTATTATATTACTTTATTAAAAATAAATATATTATTCAAAATATTAAATTTTTTTGGAAGTTTTATAATAATTTTAGGTTGTCTTTGTAATTTGTTAATTTTTAGATTATAAGTTTAAATTGTATAAATAATCTTTTTTATGGTTTAAAATTAAAAAAATGAGAGATATCAATTCATCTAAGACACAATCATGACATCTTATTTTATGTTACACCTTGACTCAATAACCAATTAAATTACAACATTTTCAATGACACTATAAATATTAAACATGTACAATTTGTACATTTGTAAAGTTAAAAGAAATAATATTTTATTTCAATATTTTATCTACTCTTTAATGATCCTAAACTATATTACTAAGGTAATGACTTTTTCAAAAGTTGCTCATGTAATATTTAACAATGTATTAAGAGGCTATTTTTATTTAAATATTATTTTATTTAAAATTATTGTTAATTATTTGAATGATAATTGATCAAAGTCGTTTTCATCAAATATTTTAAATAGAGACCATTTAAAATTTTCAATAGAGCAGTAATGAAAACTAAAGTGTTTTCACTATAATTTATTTAGAAAAGTGTGTGTATAATTCAACAAATTTAAAGATATGCAATATTAAGTATGTGAAAATTGAAATAAATGTGATAAAAAAGATTTTTGTTATGTGTTACTTGTGAAACTACACATAATCTAGAAATATAATGTCTCTTTGATTTATGTGTTCTATGAAGGAGCATCCACAAATCAAGAAGAGAAAAATATGTAATTGTGACTAAAAGCAAAGTATGATGTGCATATATGAAATTTGATTGAAAAATTAAGCATCATAAGTGAACTTGAATAGAGAATGCATATTTGAATTGTACTTACCCATGTAGTTGATTTATGTGTTATGAAAAGTGTCCCAAAAAAGAGCAAGCATGAGCACATGAAATTTGTATAAAGCAAGAACACCTCACTTTCAAGTGACAACATCAAGTGAAAGCATGTAAGAAAAACACGTAATAAAATTACTTGATAAACATGATAAAAAGAGTAGATAAGATATTAGAGAGAGTTGGTTGTAATATGTCCATATCAATAGGGTCAAAAGATGCATCATAAGAATTCATTTGCCTTCATGAGTGAGTCCTCTATTATTGTACATACAATGAAGGTGGTGATGTATGATCACAATAAAGGTGGTGATATATGATAAAAAATTATCCTTTTTTGAACGTGGACGGTGTGGTGATGTATGATCAAGAATTATTATTTTTTGAACATAGGTGGTTTATAGACCCGACACTTTCAATATTGTCACTTCTATCATGCCCTTGTAAATTATTGATATTTAATTACATACAAAACTTTCCTTTCATTACCATTATATTTAAATTTCTTTCATTTTAATATTGACATTAGATGTACAAACTATAACCTTAAACTAAGAGTAAAACCAAAACCAACATATTCTTTATGCTCAATTTCAAGGGATCCCCCTTAATGTTGAGGTGTAAAGTTGTCTTCCTTGTTCAGTATCGTTTCTAGATTTGATTGTGTTGTCTTTTTTTCCTCTCCTTGCTCTCTACCATCTTGATGATGGATCACATAGTGTGATCTGAAACGTTAATGCAAAAATTTACAACACAATCAAATCCAGAAACGATATTGAACAATATTATGGATTGTGGAAACTTGATATTATTAGTTGTTTTTCTTGTCATTAATATCCTCTACTTCAATCCTCTTATTGACAATAAGATTACTTTGCCAACTAATCTAAGTCACTTTAGATAGATGTCTAAACATCAACCACCACTACCCCAAAACACATTATCTTATATCAATCCTTTTCCCCACCATATATAAGCCACACAATACAAATCAATTATTGAATTGCACTGCACATAATCAGAATTTTTAAATTTATATTTTTCCAAATTTATGAAATGATTAAAAATGATAATGTTGATATGATGAACCACCCCATTAATTTAAATAAGCCACACAATGAAAATCAATTATTGGATTGCAATACACATAATCACAACTTTTAAATTATACATTTTCCCAAATTTATGAAATTATTAAAAGTGATCATGTTAATTATAAAAGATTTCTGATTTCCATTGTGTTAATTTTTTACATCAAGTTTCCATCTGTGATCATGTTGATTTGATGAACCACCACATTAATTTATCCAAAAATACATCCACAAGAACAAAGCTTCTCACCCCAAGGGAACATGATGAATCAGAAAAATAGAACAGAAATGGAGGAAGATCAAGACCATTAGGTTATATCTCATTTACCCTTTTTCCAGAAAAGCTATAATTATCATCGAAAAACAATGACAAATTCAACAGAAAATATAACAACTCCATAAGTTGAAAGATAATTTAACCTGTGTATCGATGTTGGATACAGTTTATTAGTCCCAGGAATCTCACCAGAAGTCCGCCTGCACCCAATTAACTACTGCGCAATCCACCTAATCTAAAATATGTACATCCACCAGAATTTACAGTCTAACCCCGACTCCTCTAAACGAACCAGACGAGATTCGAACCGAAGACCACACCCAAGCTAAGAAACAGTGCCCTCCGCTGGACCGGCGCCCACACCCGCCACAAAATTCGAACTTGTACCACTGCAAGAGGCCAAGTCTGACGACGCAGATTGCAGTGCCACATTCTGGGAACCTTCCCGAGCCGTGGATTCATCGGCGGTAGTGCGGCCGCAGTTGGTGCAGGGCACATTACCCGGAGGTTTCTTATCTAGGGTTTCTGGCATACGACTTCTGCAAATAGGGCACAAAGAATGCGAAACAAACCACTTATCAATGCACTCCACGTGGAAGCAGTGCGCACACTTGGGCAGCACCCTGACCCTTTCCCCCTCCACAAATTCCCTCAAACAAATCACGCATTCAATGGCGCCGCCGCCGGCGTCGCCGTACAAGACCAGCGGCAGGGCATCGACCACCGCCTTCTTCAGGCCAGTGTTAGGCCGGCCTGCTCCGAGCGCCAGGGTCGCATGTTCGGTGCTCGTCACGTGACCGCGGCGCGCCATGGCAGGTACTCTGAGTATCGAGGTGAGGCAGAGGGCGCAGCGGATCATGAGATTGAGGCCGAGGCCGAAGAAGAGGGCGCATAGCAGAGCCGCTAAAATGAGGACCAAATTAGGGTCTATGGAAGGCCTGTTGGGCGTTAAGGGGGGGTGAACGCCTTGCTGCTGTCTGTCCGGGTAATCTAAAATCTTCCTTCCATGAAAACTTGCAGAAGAGAAGCATATCAGAGCTAATAAAGCCCAGACTCTGTAAATTAACTTCATTCTTTCATGCACATAGTCAGAGAATAGAAAATTTTACAGGTCAACCCTAGGGCTGTTGGTTGCCGGCGGTCTGAGAGGGCGGAGGAGGGGAAATATTTCTAGGGCTGAGGAAAATGTAGGATTGGAATTTTGGTAATGTGACGTGGCTGTGATGAACAGGCGCCTGTTCGGCCCCATCCGATGAAACTCACAATTCATGACCCCTGATCTTTTCTTGGGGAGCGAGTTGGGTGGGGTATTGAAGTTCTGTTTCTTGGGGGTAGGTGGATGAGTTCTGTCCCCATTCGATTTGGCCTGTAGCTTTTGTACCAGTTGTTGGACAAGAATATTGGAGGTTTCTTTAACCGCAGAACAAGGAACTTTCTGGTCACGAGTTCCTTTCAAGCTTATTAAATGCAGGTATGTTAGAATATTTTAACTACAAAATGTCAAAGATTTAAAAGTTCTAGTAGATAAAATTTTATTTTATTTTATTTTTTTCTTTGGGGTTGGAGCAATTTTAAAAGAGGGCGTGTAATGAAGGGTTGTATTTTAATTGGTGAGGATGATAGTATGTTTTGTTATTATGTTTTTATCAATGGATTCTTTGAGTGTGCAATTGGACTAGGTTTGATTCTAGAGTGACTTTGATGGTTTCTTCTACTTGTGGCAACTTAGCTCAAATATAAATCGATAAGTAGGAGGTCAGTGTATACTTACTCATCATGTTGTACTTTTTGGTCATGAGTTCCTTTCCACCTTATTAAATGTGGGTATGTTCGAATATTTTAACAACAAAATGCCAAAGACATAAAAGTTCTAAAAGATAAGATTTTTTTATTTTTATTTTTTGGGTCAAAGCAATTTTAAAAGAGGGCGGTACAATCGAAGGGTTTTATTTTTAATTGGTGAGGATGATAGTATGTTTTTTATTGACATTATTTATCAACGAGATTCTTTGAGTGTGCAATTGGACTAGGTTTGATTCTAGAGTGACTTTAATGGTTTCTTCTACTTGTGGCAACTTAGCTCAAATATAAATCCTTTTGATGTTAAGTGTATACTTACTCATCATGTTGTACTTTTCTGGTCATGAGTTCCTTTCCACCTTATTAAATGCGGGTATGTTCGAATATTTTAACAACAAAATGCCAAAGATTTAAAAGTTCTAAAAGATAAGATTTTTTTATTTTTATTTTATTGGGTCAAAGCAATTTTAAAAGAGGGCGGTACAATCGAAGGGTTTTATTTTTAATTGGTGAGGATGATAGTATGTTTTTTAATGACTTTATTTATCGACGGGATTCTTTGAGTGTGCAATTGGACTAGGTTTGATTCTAGAGTGACTTTAATGGTTTCTTTCACTTGTGGCAACTTAACTCAAATATAAATCTTTTTTATTTAAGTGTATACTTACTTATCATGTAATATAATTATACATGTATATCAATATCTATGCAATCTAGTTATTTTTGCCAAAAAAAAAAAAAGAGAGATTCTTTTGTAAAGGATATGTAGGTTAAGCAAATATATATTATTTATAACCAATCAAACTTAGGGACTTGTAATATTATTCTATACTATTATTTAAATCTAATTCAAATGACAAGCAATATGTATAATCGCACTTGAAATCAATAAGGAGTGAGAATGTAAATTTGAAGAGAGAAGAAAGAGGTAATTAGCAATTTTAATGTGATTGTTGATTATTGCTCTTTGATTTGCTAATGGTGTAATGAGAAATGTGATTGAATCTCAATCTACAAATGAGATAGTGTTTAAATAAAAGAGATGACCTAATGGTAACAATTCTCACTTGTGGACTATATTGCACCATGTGACCTAGTTCTTTTCATGTGATTGTGTAGAAGCATGGTGGGGGTTGCTCGAAGGTAAAATATTTATAACATCAACTTGTCTCAACAATGAGTCAAACCCTTAGGAAGTAGATACAAGCTTGAAGAATACATACCACACATGCCATGATGAACTATGCAAAAATTTCTTTTTTGATACTTGCTAATTGAATTATCTTATGTACCTTTCATGTACCAGTCTTTATTGCTCCCTAACAATAATTTATGGATGCCCATAAATGCAAGCCATACTTACTCAACTCAAGGTTTTTTTTCATGCAAAACAACACGATAACTCTTACTTTCCAAAAAAATCGACTCAAGGAGTGAGAAATTAGAATTTGAAAAGGCATACTAGGCCACATTGTGTGATCTAATCCTAAAACCAAGTGGCATCACACAACATAATCTATAACAGGGGGAGTTGTAGTGGTGGTTGATGGATTCAAGGCTAGGTGTCCATTAGAGGGCCAAATAAGTCAAATTAAGGATTATAAAAATAAATTTATGGCATCCTATGCAAAGCAGATATGCTCTTTAATCCATTGCATTTTGCTAGACCACTTTGGTGTACATGAATTATGGATATCAAAGTAAAATATGCATTAAATCAAATAGTAAGCAAACCTATTATATAGTAAAGGACATGATGCCTTGCAATCTTCATGTACTTATAACAACCAACATCCCTCATATGTGCACATAAAACATCATTAGTTATAACTACAAAACAATGTTAGTTCACATAAAAAACCTAAACCAAAGACTAGATTAGATTATGTTTATGTTATACTTCAATGTGATACAATAAGGAAGAAGAACTTATGTGTGCAATCAATAGTAGACCAAATCAAAACAAAATATAGTCTCATATATCAATAACACTATATCATAAGATCATATATAGATTTTACTTCAATATCTTATATAATCTTTCAATCATTCTTCATCTTCTATTACATTCACTCATATCATATCAATGTTCCTCACTTACTTTTATCTATATTTTTCTCTATCTAGCTATATTACATATGATGTATGTTTACATACATTTATATCTTCATATAATGTATGAATGTGTCCTTGGTATAAGTCTCATAAATGTCCATCCTTCTATAGATACCACACAACTCCTATTATCATATTATTATCCTTTGGTTCTCCAATGTCAACCTTAGGTCCTTTTGGCTGGATATTGGATGTAGAATTTTTGTAATGGACTTAACTTACACTTGTTCAAGTTTTCAAACTCAGAAGAAATTAGATCAAATCATCCAAAGGGTTTTCAACTTGATAAATCAGGTTGCAAATTGTTTCTAGTTCTAGCAACATCATCCTTAAACTTGAAACCATGTCTTTTTCCTCAAGACATATAGGTTCTAATTTTAGACATTTAATTCTCAACACCTTCTAATGTCACGCCTAACATCGCATCTTAATACCATGTGAACATTTCCCCATTTCTATGTTAATTTCATTTTCATTTACCACCACTAATTAATCAAATAATGCATATTATTTAGTTATTTGAGCTAATGATTATCCACTTATCCTAAAATAAATAAATAAATCCATTTTTCACTTATTTCTCCATAAATAATAAAAAACTAATTATCTGCCCAGATTCCATCATAACTCCTTCATACTCCCTTCTATTTTTAACCAATACACAACTAATCAATCAAAATAAATAAATAAAAATAACTAATTATCCTCACCCATTTTAGATCCCACTAAGGAGCCATCATAACTCTTTCTTGACTATTCTTAGTGAATATTCTCCACTCATCTCAATCAATCTCAATTTTTTCATTCTAGATCATATCATCACCATTCACATTCTCAACCAAACATCTATAAATCCAACTCAATCCTTCATAAAAAACTTATAATCTTCATATCTTGATAGGTACATGTTGTAGAAATATTGCATGAATCCTTAAGCAACTATATTTATTACATCTCGAGCAATCAACTTCAATAAAGAGTGTTTTGCATTGGTAAGATTTGTCATGCATTGTGTTTTATTTGAATTCTCTTTAGCTCAACCTAAGGTTATGTTTGATTTAGAACAAAGGGTTTATTATTTTTTAATTTCTTTGTATATTCCAAATCTTGCATATACATTTTAGCATGCCAGTGTGACCTTATCCCTTGTTTAATCTTAGTTTCAAAGCAAGATGTTACTAATTCATTTTGTAGCTTTTTGCCTCTGCTTACAAATATTCAAAAAATATATATTATAGGGTGCATCTTAGGGAAAATCCAACCTCATTGTTGGGTCCACAAGAACTAAAAACATAACTTGACTGACAATAAACACAATAGGATTTTGTTGTAGTAAACAATGAAAAATAATTTGAGCCATCTCCAATTTTAATCATACAAGTTGTATGGCACCCATACAATAGGTAATTTTTTTCTTTTTTATTTATTTTTTAAATAATTATTTTTTATTTTAAATAAAAATTTGAAACTAAATAAATAATATTAGAAAAATGGGTAGCAAGTGGGAGTAGGCCCTATCAGCCACTTATCACTACCCAACTTCTTCTCATTGACCAATTTTATAACTAGTGGCTAGTATTATTCTTGCTAACCACTATCACTTCCCTTCCCTACTCCCCTATCATGTGTCATCCTCCACCCTTGTTCCACTTGAATGACACCATGCCCAGAGCCACTAATTTGTTGTTATCTCATCACTCAAACATCGCCCATCCAGTGAAGCTTCCCCAGCCAAGCCCTCTTTTGCACCAAAATAAGCTATTTTGTCAAATGAGTATAACTTTTGCTTAGAGAGTCATTTTTTTGCATTTGCATCAGTGTTGGGAAGTTTGTTCCAAGTACTCCATATAGGTATAGCTATTTTTTCTTGATTTTGTGTTAGGCATTAGATATTTCCATTTTAAGTTTATATTTATATGTTTTCTTTTGACAAGCATAAATTGTGTATGAAATCAAAATTTGACAAAAATAAAATAAAATTGATCAAGAAATCACAAGGAATATATTGGTAATTGTTGTCACATGAAAACACACCCTGCTAGACATCTAGGCTCATCATTCCAATGACATAATGAAAATAACCTCAAGGTGTGAGACACTACAATTGAGTTTAGATCTTCGAAGAAGGTTTCCTTCCTTTTCTAAACTAGGTGTAGATATGTTTGACCAACCCAACATATGAAATCTTAACATTAATCCTATTCTCTCAACTCGTAGAGGAAAATGGAAAGAAGGAATTGCATAAAAAGGGAAGGGGAGGTGATGCACTAGAGTAGAAGCATCTCTTCCTTCTTAGAATAACACAATGCATCAATGAAAATAGTCAGAAGGACTTACATAGTTCTCTATTCAACCAATTTTCAAGGGTGCATATGAAGGTTAGGGTTTGACAAGGTGTTGGAAGGATACGAAAGATTCACAATCAACACCTACAAATATAGTTAACACAACATATAAACATAGAAAATGGTAGAAAAGAATTGAAACATGAAGGTAAAGGAGATATACACAACATATCTAAAGAGAGAAGATATAAAATGATAACTTTCATTAATACAAAGGCATAAACTTGTTTATAGTTGTAGAGTGCATAGAATCATAGTGTCTACCAAAGAAACCAAGGAAGAACCCTTTACAATGAGCACAAAAGTGCCTTTTATACAAGAGAGAAACTAAAAAAACATGTACCCAGGAAGAGTGTCCAATAATCCTCTAACCCCACCATGCCTTCACATTGATGTCTCTTGAATATGCATGTAGAAGGATGGAGATCGCCCAATAAATCTGTGATCTAAGCATGAAATTCGGCAGAAAGGACACCTATAGATTATAAATGAAGCATGGTTGTTGTGATCCTTTCCCAGACCTATACTCAAGACATTAAATGCCTTCTCTATAGCTTTAGAAATAGATATTGGAGATTTGAGGAGAGTCGTTAAGCATTAATGGTATTTACAACCCGAAAACACGCCTTTGGGAACATTATTGGAGCTTTGGTCCTAAACCAACCATTGGATTGAACATTAAATGGTTTTCAACCTCGAGAGGTCACCCTCATTGGACATTGAGTATCAAGCCTAGAGAGGAGTGCTTGTTAAAAAGTCAGAGAAGGGCATCCGTGATCCAGAAACCTTGAAGAGATAAGTCTCATTGAGCATTGGGCATTAGGCCCGCCGCATACCGAATGATGAAGATGACATGAAGAATGTCAAATTTGCAATCCTTGAAAGATAGCTTATGTCAAATGTCGGGCGTGTTGGAAGAAGGGAAGGAAGATACCAAGGTTGATGTGAAGATTTGGAAGAAGGCAAAGGAAATAGGGATGTCGGGAGTCAAAAGAAGGCTTGTTCCTTATTGTGAAATACAATAAAGGATAAGAGGAATGCCTGATCGCTGAAGACCAAAGATATGCCATTGAGGATTGGGGATTGGGAAGAAGACTTGAGTCTTATCATAAAAATAAGACAAAAGATAGAAGAAAGACCTGATTAGAGATCTCCATGGTTTTGAAAACCTTGTCAGGGTCCGAAAGTGGTTTTGAAACCTCTATTAGAGTTTGAAAGTGGTTTTGAAACCTCCACCAGAGTTTGATAGAGTTCTCAAAACCTTTCTTAGTTTCGATAAAACTTACTTTATTTTTGCATTAGCACATAAGCTTGGTTTTGAAACCTTTGTTAGGGCCCAACAAGGTTTCCATAACCATGTCGAAGTCTAACAAATTTTTCAAAACCTTTCAAAGTTCTAACAAAACTTTGATGTTTGTGGCTTCATTATGAGGTTTCAAAACCACCTTTGAAGTTTGACAAGGCTTTCAAAACCATAAAAAAATTTGATCACTAATCAGATGAAAGACTTAAACATTATCATAAAGATAAGACAAAAGATAGGAGGAAAACCTGAGATCACTGAAGACTGAAGGTAAGACATCAAGGATCAAAAAGAATGCTTATGTCTTATCGCAAAGAGAAGACAAAAGATACACAGAAAACCTAATCACCAAAGACCGAAGGTAAGACATCAAGGATCGAGGATCGGAAGGAAGAATTAAGTCCTAAGATGAAACAGTAAGAGTTAAGGAGGATGGTCGATCCCTAAAGCTCGAAACCTTAAGACATGTTATACTTTGAAGGATTTCATTAGAACTTTGATTATCACAGGGAGGACTTATGACTTAGAAAGAAAAGCGATAAGGCTTAAAGGTTAAGGTTGATGAATGAAACCCGAAAAATTTATACTTGGGCAAGTGATGGAAGGAAGGGGTTAAAGAGGTAGGAACCCGAGAGCGATAGAGATGATATGCAAGTAGGCAAAAAATTGAAAGCTCGAAAGTCCAAAATTTTTACACTTAGGCATTTTTTAGGTTTCCAAGGCTTAGTTCATGCATGATGTCCCATATAAGATCTCTTAGATCGGTTTTTATTGATGGGTCATATAAGGTGGCATGAAATGTCAACATTTTGGTGATCTTTGCAGGATGATTGCCTATTAATCATGGAATCCAAAGGCCTTATCAATCCATTGTGCATAGATACAAAAGGGGGAACAACAATAACTGGCTCCTCCTAGGAAAATAAAACATGTGCAATCTTGCACTTGGAGAAAAAATAGAACACGTAAGGGCATATATTCCCTTAAGGAGAATGTAGGGTGTGTAGCCACACTTTTTGGAAAATAAACAAATTAGCTAAAATGTACATGACTCCCAAAAACCTCTTAGAAATAAGATTTGAGATGAATCCCTTTAACTATAATTAGAAGAACCTCACCATCCAACTTGGAGAGATGGAATGCATTGGCCTCCTTACATATGGTGATGACATATGATCACTCCGCATCAATTTTAGTATGCCTTCCTGCTTTGGCTCTATCTACATCCCATTTCAGCACCAATTCTCCCTCTTGGAACACCCTATGGATAGCTTTCTTGTTAAAAAATTCTTGACCTATGCTTGGTGAATCTCAAGAGTATGCATAGCCTTGTTCTAGTTCTCTTCCAACTTCATTAGCTCAGCCAATCTCACTATCATGGCATAATTTTTTGTTAGTTCCAACTATTGTGCTAACTATAAAGAAGGCAACTCCAGTGATAATGGTAGCCTTTATTCCCTTCCATAGACCAACATGAAAGGAGAATTTCCAAAAGGTCTCTTTGGAGTGATCTTGTTAGCCCAAAGGGTTGTTTTCAGTTTTTTATGCCAAGACCTCTAGTTATCCTCAATGGTCCTTTTAGTTATCTTTATGAGGTTTTTATTTGAAGATTTAACCAAGCCATTACCTTGAGGGTAATTATTTGATGAATTTTTCAAATATGTATTTGCTCAATTAATAATTTGGGTACAAAAAAAACCTTGGCATTATCAGAGATGATGGTGGAAGGGGCACCGAACC
Source organism: Sequoia sempervirens (assembly GCA_007258455.2). Classification (NCBI taxonomy): domain Eukaryota; kingdom Viridiplantae; phylum Streptophyta; class Pinopsida; order Cupressales; family Cupressaceae; genus Sequoia; species Sequoia sempervirens. Next base: position 4,620 of record VDFB02192299.1, on the reverse strand, counting down.
TGGTCATAATTCCATCAAGGAATTCCAAAATTGAAACCTCAGTAGCATTCTTCAATGCAGTCAACTTTATCCACCTGGTGAAGTAATCTATGGCTACTATAATCCATTATGACTAGCACTAGGTGGTGGATTTATCATACCAATAAAGTCCAACCCCCACTATGCAAATGGTTGATCAACCTGAATGGGATGAAGGAGCAGGGCAGTTAACCTTCGCTTCCCGGAGAAGAGATCACACCTCTTGCAATTTCTTATCCATATATGAGAATCATTAAATAAGATTGGCCAATAATATCCAACTCCCATTTCCTTAGTAGCAATGGTCCTTGTAGAAAAATGGCCACCTGAAGGACCATCATGGAATTATTCCAACAATATGATGACCCAATTTTGTTCAATGCACCTTAACAACACACCATTGAGGTATTTTCTAAAAATTATACCATCTACCAAGACATAGGGAATGGATTACAATCTAAAATTTCTTCTTTTGGTCATATTCAAATTTGGAGGATACCTACCCTCCTGCAAAAGGGTAGTCATGTCGTTTACCCAGTTATTTTGAGTGTCAATGTTGGATCGGTGCTCCTATAACACAAGGGAAACCTTCATAGGAGTCTCAAATGTTGAGACAAGCTATTTCCTCTCACAAGCTTGGTGGTCTTAATATCAACCCCATACTCCATCACCTTAGTGATCCATCCAACTCTTTTTTCACTAATATCTCTACTCAACATAAATTATTTGAAGTTGACATGAGGGACCGTTAACTAGATCATGTTGTTAGACAACATATGTTTGATTTTTTTCAATGCCCTAACAACAACAAGGACCTACTTCTCCGTCCTGCTTATCTAGTCTCTGTCTAAGTCTTGTCTGCCTTATCAGGTAGAGGGGCTTCAATTTCTCTTTCGGTCTGCTCTTCGGATAAGAATCAGTCACGCATGTTCAAGGATGTTTCGCCCAGGGCTGCAAATGATCAAACCCAGGATGTGATGTGCTGGCTTGGCAGGAAAAGGCAGCACAAGTGGAAGAAGGTTGGATTAAGTCACGAGTAAAAAATCAAAAGCATCCGGGCCTTCTCTAGAAATGATGCTTTCGTTCCCACAAGATTAACTCTAAATGTAAAACATGATGTTCTTGGCTTGGGAGCCGGCTTTTTGGTGGCTGTAGGCTGTCCTTTTTTGCAGTCTGGCTTTTCTGGTTGTAAAGGGTTGCAGATCCCTTCAAAATCTGTTTTTCCCCTAATATCAAAACAAGGACCTACTTCTCAACATAGCTATAATTGATTTCATAATATTTAAGTCCTTCATCGAAGAAGAAAATAGGGTGCTCAATGTTTTCATTGTTTCATTGTGTCAAGACAACTAATATTCTTGCTTCTACTCCAAAAGTGTAAAGAAATAAATCCTTTTCATAATTGGGATTGACAATGATTGGAGATCGAGAGATTGCTTGTTCTATAGGATCAAAGCTATCCTTCCATTCTTTGGTCTAATTGAAGACCATATTTTTATTTAGCATAGAGGTGAGAGGCTTTACCAAAGCAACAAGGTTGGGAATGAATCTTCTCACAAAATTAATTATTCTAAGAATGTTGTAATCCCCTTCTTATGGTTGGAGAGTAGAGATACATAGGATGGACTCCCTCTCTCCTATCCATCAATAGCCAAACCATCTTTAGAAATAATATGTCCAAGTAATTTTCCTTGGTCAATGACAAAGACACATTTGTTTGGATTCAAGGAAATACCATACTCCTTTCACTTCTTAAAAACTTGTTCAAGGTGGTTGAAGTGAAATTGCTTGCATGTTTTGAAAATATCAGTAGTGTCATCATAGTATACCAACACAAAAAAAATTAAAACATCTTGAAATGCCATGTCCATGGCTCATTGAAAAGTGCCACCAACATTGGTTAAACCAAAAGGCATCTTACAGTAAGCATTGGTACCCTGTTTGGTAGTAAATGTTGTCTTATGTTGATTAGATTCTTGGACTAGAATCTTATTATAGCCTAAGTAGCCATCCAAGAAAGAGAATTTTTTTGAACCACTAATTTTTTGCAAAATTTGCTCCATGGATGGGAGAGGGTAATGATTCTTTAGGGATGCTTTATTCAAATCTTTGAATTCAACATAAATTCTTATTTCCCAATTCTTCTTTCTAGTAGTGACCAAGTTTTCCACCCATGAGGAATGTTTGATGGAAAATATGATCCTAGCCTCTATTAATTTAGTTAGTTCTTTCCTCTGTCTTGCAAGCTTAGCATTTAGATCTAACTCAATGGTGTGGTGGTTTGGGTTAGGATCAAAACCTTTCAAATCCTCATAGGTCCATGCAATCACATCATCATAAACCTAACAAAGCTTAATGAAAGCTTAATTTTCAATTTTGGAAGATACTTTTCCCAAATTCAAAGATCTTCCTTTTGCAATTGAAATTGGCTTGTAATCATCCTTCTTTGCAACTAGGTTCATTTTCTTTTGTTTCAACTAGTCATATGTGTTAGACACATTGGACAACTAAGAGGGGGGGTGGATCAGTTGTACATTAAAACATTCAAACCCTCATTAACCTTCAAACCCTTATTATGCATCAACATGAATGTAAAATAATGAAACATAAACAAATTCACAACCATACACCATAGAACACTAGATTTACATGGAAAACCCTAACCAAGGAAAAACCACGACGAGGATTAACTCACATATATATATATATGAATAACAACACCGATTACAAAAGGCTCGTTGTCGGAAAGGCTCACTACCCAGAAGAAAAGAATGGCTCACTTTCCAAAGGACTAACTATCTGGAAGAGAAAGAGAATAGAAGAATATTGTTACAAGGAGGTTCACTACCTCAGAGCAACAAGAATATCCACCACAACAACTCTACACCATTCGCACCTTTGGCTCACTGCCTCCAACAACTTCAGGTACACTAAAAATGTATACTTTCTACTCATTGCTTCTAGTAGTCATAGGTGTGTAAGCTTACACTTAGATCACAACACTTGATTACATTTGCATCATCCTTCACATCACACACATCTCCAACAATTAACCTTGATTATATATCTTCCACGAACTCAAACAACTTCTCTAGGTCGGCCTCAATGAAACATATGCACCTCAAATGTGCAACCACCAAATAGGTTGGCACCAAACACTTTTACAATGGAAAGAAGTGAAGGTGGACCAAACCAAGGGTTAACTAGGACCCAAATCTATACCGACACATTACACCATGCTTCCATAAACAACAAACCGTCTTCACAATCAACGCTAGCACGCCAGGTTGGTGAAACCTACACTAACACTATCAAACAATCAATTCACTCTTCACTAGGTCCGAAAACATCGTACAAAAAATGTAACATTACACAACATCCTAGAATATTCCAACATCATCAAAATATTCAACAACACTACCGCAACCATCTAAAACTGAGAATACTATTATCTTGTGTAACCAATCAAACTGCCATTGAAACACAACACATGAACCAAGCTTGCAAAATAGCTAAACACCAAACCTTCCAAGGGAAGATAGATACAAGCAATATTAACACATTCCCAAATCCACAAGACAATAAAATTCAATGCGGAGAAATGCAAAGCAATTCCATTTCTCCCAGACAACCTTCTTCACAAGAAACACATTGTCAGGCACATCTTCCACTTCTGCACGATCCAGAACCTGAAACTCTAAATATAACACCTCCGATCATCTCATCGAAACTGCACAATCACATCTTTAACCATGAAGAAATGCGGAGCACACAAAACACAACTTTGTCACCTTGTACACTCTATTCAAATTTTCTCAAAAACACTTGGAAACCAAGTGAACCGGCTACATTAGCAACACTTGCTCAACACCACAACTCCTCAACATGACCACACTAGAGGTTGATATCAATGACAACACTAATGACAACATAGTGCAACAATCGCCAACAATCTCTCCCTTTGTCATTGATGGAAACACCAGCTCTAAAAAATCATCAACAACAAAAGCAACCCTACATCAAGCAACACTCACCCTTACTTGGACATTTCTTACATTTCATACTTCTTTATTTCTCCCCTTATGTTTTTCAAGTTTCTTTTATCTCCTCCTTTGACATCAATGGAAAAGGGAAACACCTGCAAACTACTTTCTCTCCCAGTTACTTTCTCTCCACTACTCTCTCTCTCCCCCTTAGGGGCACAAGATATGCCCCCCTGACTACACCAACCAAAGATACCACTACCTACTCCCCCTGAGAGGTAGCCTTCATGAGTATAGGACAAAGAATAAATCTTGAATTGCTCACCTATAATATGCACCAACTCCTACATCTAGTTGAAAGGAGGGGAAATAACCCCTAACTTATGCCTGAGATATTCAAATGTACCTTTTGGAAGAACCTTTGTGAAAATGTCTGCTATTTGATCCTTTGTATGTATACTCCAACTTCACTTCATTCTCAACAACTTTCTCTCTTAGAAAGTGATACCGGATATAGATATGATTTGTCCTTGAATGCATTACCATATTTTTTGAAATGTTGATAGCACTTGTATTATCACACAAGATGGGAATCGGTTCATCATATGTTAATCTAATA
>VDFB02192298.1:24176-58150 GCA_007258455.2 Sequoia sempervirens | reverse complement strand
GTATTAAGAACATCCCTCATAGGGTGAATAGCCAAGGGAGTCATACTCCAAGGAAGTATATACATGGTTGTTTATTACATCGGTCACACCTTAGCTGGATATGAGCTCAATTATACTCCTATGGAATTAATATGTTTAGTAGTTATCTTTAGGTTACAAAATATTTGACACTACATGCTTGAACATGAATCAAATCTCATTTATAGTGTAGATCAACTCAAATATCTCGTATTAAGAGCATCCCTCACAGGGTGAATGGCCAAGGGAGTCATACTCCATGAATATGTGGATGAAAAGACCATTTAATAGGTCATTGTTGATCAATTAGTTGAAGCCTCCTTTAATAGATACACATCCCGTGATAACAATTTTTCCTAATGAATCCATTTTCATGGTTAGTGACACATCAATATGAAAGCTCTACTTTGATGGTTCATACACATAGCATGGTTCAAGAGTTGGCATCCTATTCATTATCACCTAGGGAAATTTCATCCATAAGGATTTTAGCTTGTCGGCAAAATATGAGACTTTGATTACAAGGCTTAAATTGGTTATCTAGTGGAAAATCACATAATCACATGTCTATGGGGACTCTCAAATTGTGACCACATGGATTAATAATGAATAGAGGATACCATTCCATCATTGATAAGAATCCTAAAGGATGGTACAAAAGTGGGATGCTAATGTATAGTAGGTGCATGATTATTGACTCACTTGCCAATCGACGATGTGCTTGTTGAGAGTCGAGACTATTAACCATTGTGGCACTGTTGTTTCATGGATAGACTTTTTAGCTTCTACAGATTTAGAGGATGTAACTTCATCTGATGCTTTAGAATCACTTTGCCATATTGGCTAGAGAGAGACAAGGTGGAACTTCCAGCTTTCCTCCATGGGAAATACTTTCTGAATCACCTTACAACTTGGAACCATTGGTGAAATTTTTGGCCATATGGACCTCCCTCTTCTTATTTGTATTGCAAAGCACAAAGGTATCGAACATTGGCTCACCAAAGGAATGTGGATTTTTTATTCAACCCATTTGCTCTCTTTTGCATATACTAGAACAAGCAACATAAATTAATGATTGAAGGATTGATAGAGTTAACAATGTGTATGAAAGACAAGTTGGGAAGCTTGGAGAAGGAGATGCATTCTCAGTGCATGATTGAGAATCCATTTTCTTAGTAACAGTTGCCCTATGGTTGCTATCAATAATTTCTTCTTATTATAGTGAAACCAAAGCTTCCATCATCGAAGTAGGTGCAATTGAAGTCTTAACCGAACAACTTACAAATTTTTCTCCAAATGCATTACAAGAAGGACTTTGGCTTCTACCAGACTTTTTTTCTTTCATTAGTGGTTTACTGCAGTCCATTTCTCTATACTTGTTTTGCATCCCTGTTATGTATGCTAAGTGTGTGTGTTTAGTACTCTTTACTTGAGGTTGTCCATATTCTATTGTATTTGAAGTGTTCATTCTTTCCACTTTTGTGTTAAGTTGACAAGTATTTTGCATTTCTGATTTTTTATTTTCTTGTTTCTTATTTTATACATCTATTTTTAGTCTGATTTTTTATCATTAGAGTTTTTCTAGTTTAATGTCTTTTACATTCTATTAAGTTTTTAGAATTTCTATGTACTAGAAGATTTGTTAATGACAAAGATTGTTCTGGGTTATGATATAGAATTGAGAGTATTTGTTTGTTAGTTTCAAATGGAGGTGGAGGATGGTGGAGGGACATGGGCTAGCATAGTTGTGTTAGCTATCCTATTCAAAGATAGAGATGTTATTCGAGTTGATGCAGTCATGCAAGAAATACCATCTCTCACCAATTTACCAAGGTCTGGCAAAGCGATTGATAGGTTTTTTGCTGCTCTAGCATTGGCTACCCTTTTTTGCAATGGTAATGGGAGAACACTTCTCGTAGTTGAAAATTCACGAGTAGCTAGGGGTCTAATATCAATGCTTGGCTATGTAGAATTGAACATATCAACACTTGATGCATTATCTAAATAATTTTCTTTTGTGTGCAATCTTGTTCAGGTTCATCTTGAATGGCATTTTAAAGTGGATGACAATATGGTGGTTGTCACATCTCATAAATCTATACCTTCTTTAGTTGAACTTGTGCGACTTAAGCCTATGCTAGATCAATCAGGTGTAACTTCACTTGCTCTAGTGCTCTTAATTGAGATTGAAAAATGCCAATAATGGAAACAAGTTGGCCATGGGTCAAGTGGGAGCCTTAGACATCTTAGCCAAATATCCATCCGTGGGTCCTCAAGATGTAAAATAAGAAGCTGTAACAGGTTTACAAAGAGTTCTATTGAATAGTCCTAATATCTGGCACTAGGATTCTACAATAGGTATTGTCATTCAGCTTATAGCAGTTCTTCAATTGGGTTCAAGGGGGCTAGATTGAAATGTGACTGTCCCTGCAATCTATTTTTGAGTCAGAGAACATTGAAAATGATGATGTTGAAAGGCAAGCAATAAGATCATTAGTACAAATGATTATTGTGGGGTTTGAGAGAGAACAAGAAGCTGAAATTGGTGCACTAGTCAAGCGATCAACTTAAAGTTCTTCAAAGGCTTTAGTTATTCTTGATGCTAAAGTCAATTCAATAGAGTTAAGTTTATGCAAGATTTTATCATCATCTTGTTCCTTAGAGTTAAAGGAAGTTACCGCATTGCTCTGGAGTATTTTAATTTCCATCTCGAGAGGAAAGGAAACTTCTATAGCTTCCAATTCTATCTAGCCCCTTGTAGACCTTCTTACAATAGATTCTAATCCCATTTAGGAAGTTAGAGTTTGTGCCTCTAATAATTTGTTGGATGGTGAGCAACAGGAAGAGGTTGTTGCAACATATGACCATCCCCAATGCAAGATTGACATGGTCAAAGCTAGGGTAATTGATATTGTTCTTGAAATCCTCCTTGATGCACCACATTATCTATGTTCTTTGATTGTAGAAGTAAGCATATAAGACCAAAATAGGGTATTGAGAGAAAATATCCTAGAGAAGCCCCAATCTCTTACCAACCTGCAACTCACACCTAGTCAAGATATTGAGTTGTTACTTGGATTGCTTGAATCACCATCCCATTATGTCCAACACCTTGGAGCTGAATTACTTTCACATCTTATTGCCCAGAACTTTTCAGAGAGATGTTATAGCATTGCAAGCTGTAGTGCCTCATGTATAGCTGGGAAGACTTGGAATTTCAAACTTACATATAAATGAAAGCAACAAAGGTGCTTAAAGTTGTTGTTGTCAGCTGGTCAAATGCCATTTTAGATGTTGGTGGCATTATTGAACTCCAAAGGTTCTTTAACAACTTGATCCACAACCATCACATGCATTGGTTCTTTCAAATGTCTTGTGCTTTAGATGCCAGTACTATTTAAAAGTGCCTCTTGCAATTCTTGTGAAGCAGCTATGATCGAGTTGTGTGAAAACTGTAGTAGTATCTCTTAGTGAATTGATTATTCTTTAGACAAATTGTTGATGGTGTTTTTATGCACTTCTCAACACAGGAACTGCATAGGTGCACTACCTCTCTTGAAAGACAATCTCCCACAATTGAATTGCAGAACACTATCCTAAGGTCTCTCAGATGTCAGGTCATGACAGTGCTTAGATACCTCAGTAGTTTGATGTGATTTGCTAGAATCACAAGGCGGTCTTACAGAAAATACAAAGCAAGGACACAAAGCATGGAAGTTGGATCTTGAAATGGAGTTCTTAGGATGGGAAGTTGTTATGCACCGGCTGTGGGTTCAAACAACAATCTTGAACTCCATTTAGTTGTTGGATTTGGCTTTACAATGTGCAATGAACCTTAACATAGGTCAGTTACTAAAAAAAAAAGGAAAAGGGCGAAGGAGAGAAAAAGTTCCTAAGTCTGAAGCTCACTATGAATAGTGACAATGGAGTTCCTGCCATGGACAATTCCTTAAAACAATATCCCACTTAACCAGGGATTTCACAGTATCATGAAAATTGTGCTATCTTCTAAGGGCTGCAGATATTTCATCCTTCATCCATCACATACATGCATGAATCAAAGATAAATGTTTGGAGCAGCTTTTAAAATTAAGTCTAGGCTAACTTTGCACAGCTATCTACCATCAGCAAATAGCAAAAAGTATGGACTAAGGAATCATCAACAAGGCAGGAATTTTCACAATCACCCAATAGCATTCCTAAGATTTAACCAAAGAAAGAAAACAGCTAACTAAGCAACAATAAGATCTAAGTCAAGCATCTAACATTGGAGAATGAATCAAATAACATGAGATAAACCAAGGAAACACACCAAGTCAATGCTATTTCTTGTAAATTTCTATAGCATGTCTTTACAACAACTCAACTCTCTCTTTGCAAATGAGAGGAGTGCCCTATTTATAGTTTTCAAAAAGTTACATGAATGGCCAAGATTCATTCTCATTGTGTGGCCAAGATTTCTTACAAAATAGGGTTTCACCTACCTCCAAATAGATCTCAATTTAAAATTACATTCCTGTCTTTTCCCTATTTCGTCCTCTTGTGGATGGCACTATAGCTCTTTCATCCTTTAGTGGATTGATGTTTTCTTGGCTGTACCTATTCTTCAGGGAGGTCTTTGTCTTTGGCTGGGCTATCCTCCTGCTCCTTGGAAGCTGCATGTTCAATGTACTTGAGGATGACAACCTAGAGCTTGTCAAATTTAAGGATTTCACATCGCAATGCCTGGTAGCACCATTCCTTAGCATTTTCTTCCAGCCTTTTCCAATCTTCATCATACTTCGAGCCTTGGTCCCTAAACAGCTCTGTTTGGTCGAAGGCACGGGCAACAAAACTTAGGAACTCCCTCGTGATTTCTCCAGCTATCCCGTCGAACATCTTCTCCTGGAAGTATGGTTTGATCTTCTTTGGATCCATTTGCACAGTGGGCATATCATAGCCCGTCATCAACTTTAGATATTGGGCACATTTCACCTGGATTTCCTTGATCCACTCAATATCAGGATCCACCCTAATTAGGATTTGCTCCAACCTCTCCTTTCGGTTGTCGAGGTCTCTGTGCCACACATCCACTAGCCAGTGATCTTCCTTCTTGAGCTCTAGCTTTTCCTCCCACGTGGCCTCGAGCATTTGAAGGATAGCCTCGATCTTTGGGAAGGTGGAATCATAGATTGTGGGGAAATTGGTGCAGAGCTTCCTCGTGCTCTCTAGAGATTGCATCAAGTCCAAGAAATTGTTGGCTGTCCGCATAGCTCTGCTGATTCCCATGTTTCTGACGTATGCGACCTGTCGGAACCAATCCTCAGTGGTTTTCTCCAAGTTCTTCCTTCTTTCCATTTTGTCTATTTGCTCCCTGGAAAGCAATTACGGCGCAACTATGGATGTGGTGGGCAGGTCGTCCACTGAGGACCATTGTTGTATGTAGTCAGTTAATGCTGCAACTTGTGCCTTGAGCTCATCCTTTGAGACCTTGTCCTGCTTTATTAGGTGCACCACTATGGCCACTGACTCCTCAAGGTGCTCAACTTTTTGCTCTTTGGTTGCTGTCCCCAAGTCAATGGTGGAGATGTTTTAAACTCACCCCTATTTGGCCAAGTGTATGCGTTGCAATTTGTGCTGCTCGGGAGCCGGAAGCATCCATTGTTATCTTGGATCTGACCTTGGGCTTCTTCTCCTTCTTTGTCGTGACCTAGGATTGAGCCAAGATGGCCTCCAACCTTGCCCTTGGGTACTTCAGTAGTGGGGCCATTTTCTCAAGTTGCCTTTCCAACCATTCAGGCATAGCAGAATTATCCTTGGGTGAATCACGGCTACCCTCGCCTTTCTCAGTCAAGGGCAAGACCTCTACCTCCTTTCCCTTTTGGAGTTCTCCTTTCTTTTGGGTAGCATCTTCCTCCTCTTCATCGGAGTCATGAAATAAAACGAGGCGCTTGACGAGCGCCTCGGTGGATGGTTGCCGTATGGGGCTTTGTTCCTTTGCTGCTTCTTCTTCTTTCTTCTCCTCGGCAACCTCAGCTTCAGGGCTCTTGGCAACATGGGTCTCAGCTTTAGATAGATCCTTTGTCTGTTGCTCTTCTGGTGGCTACCCTTCCTCACCGTGGGGTGACTCTTCTGTCTCTGCCCCAACTTCATTTAGCTGCCACGCCACCTCCTCCTCAAGGTCCTCATCGAAAGTTTGGATGATCTCCTTAGCCCCTGAGCCATCCTCATCGTCCCCACTCTCGGAAGAGCCTGTCTCCTACCCCTCATAGCCCAACCTATCGATGGTTTAGCGCTCATACTCAGGGTGCACGTGACACTCATCAGCCTCCTCCTCGATAGACTTTGAGGCTTCCTACTTTCATTCCTCCAACTCTTTTGAGATTTGCATAGTGGCTTCCATAGCTGGTGGTCCTGTTGGCGGTTGTGAAGGTTGAGCCGTTGCAAGGACTTGGGCAAGGGCTGCTTGGAGAGTTGGATTCATCAATATTTGGGAGAGCTCAGGGGGAAGGTTCGGCATGTGTCGTGTAAGAGCCTCGGGCATTGTGGTAGCAGGAATAGGTGATGTTATTGCTGCCAGAGGGAGTGATGTAATTGGAAACATGGTAGCAGAGGAAGGGGGAGTGGTTATGCCAGAAGAGGAATCTATGATGACTACAGCACCCTAATGAAGGGCTTAGATGAAATATAATTTCCACCACGCATGAGATGCCATCGTGAGCTGTGTGGAGGTAGGCAGGACAACAGGAGGGGCAGGGAGATTCAATGGAGGCTGCAATTCTATTGTACCCACTGTTTGTTTGACCCTTTTGGGAAATGAGCCTCCCGTTTCTTTCTTTGCTTGTTCCTTGGGATCTGGAGACTATGCGGTCTCTATTCCTTTCCTTTTCTGGGACCTGGTGACTTGAGGAGACTTGGAGGTCTCACCAGTCGATGTGGTGACAGCGACATCTTTTGTTGCACTTGGCTCACTTTTGAGCCCTTCATAGGTTAGGACTACTTCTTGTCGCTTTAGATGTGCCACCTGTCCATCGATCCACTCCTTGGTGCGAGTTATGATTGGTTGGGTGATGGTGTCCAGGTCATCGACCTCTTGTTCATCCCAATCGATGACTTTTTTTAAGGGGAGGTTTATAGCTATTCTTGGTCACCATTTTACTCTTCTCAACCATTTTAGACATGGCTTTTTATTTCATTTCCTTTCTTTTTGCTTTCGTCTTTAGAGGTCACGGATTATGCCCATCTGAAGAATAGGAGGGCTCCCATCGTCCATGAAGGGCTTATTTTATTGATTATGGAGCATGTTAACTCTCTTATCCCTGCTCCTACCATAAAGGGTAAGGAGAAGACTTTAAGTGATGTGATGTTAGGCTCAAATTCTACTTTGGATGACGGGGAGGAATGTAATGAAGAGGAGGAGGACATATCTCCAATGGTTGTGGCTACTTCTTCGAAGAAGAGGAATGTGGGTGGTTCTAAGAGTAACAAGGAAACTAAGTGGCTTGTCCTTTCTGAGAGTGAGTAATATAAGTGGGGTTAGATGATTTCTCTCCCAAAACTGTGGAGGTGGTTGTTGGTAAGGATGTTATTGGTGGTGGCCCTGTGGTGGGGACACAGGATATTGCTATGGGTTTGGTGGACATGCTGCGAAGGTTGTTGAAGTGTATTGCTAACTTGAAGAAGAAGGACTTAGACATTTTGGCTAAGGACCCCAATGTGTTTAGTGATGCCAAGGATTCTAGTGATAAGACAGTGGCCATTGAGGATTCCCCAGTGTAGTAATTTCCCAAGTTGGAGTAGGACAAGGAGATAAGGGGTTTGGATGAGGAGGACAAGGAGAAGAAAAAAGCCAAACAAGAGCCCTTGAAGGTAAATCCTCTTTCTAAGGATTTTTCTTAACTTGATGATGGCGCTACCTCCATGTATGATTTGTTGGATATGGCTAGGGATGGGGCCACTAGTACCTTTAAGTTAGCTATGTGGACTCTACAAAAGTTCAATAATATTAATATTAAAATTAGAGGTCTGAAGGATAATTTGAAGAATGTTCCCAAGGTTTTGGTTCCTTACATTCTTATTGAAAAAATAGTAGACTTTGAAGGTTCGTGTCATGACTTCAAATCTTTGTGTGAGGAAAGGAATTGCCTACTCTAGAAGCCAAGGTTTTGGGTATGAATGCTGATATCAAAAAACTAATGCATGCATGCTTGTCATATCTTTATGAAGAACAGTGCAGACTCCTTGGAAGTCCTTTTCAGAAAGATTAATGAGCTCATGGAGGATTAGGTTTATTTGTCTGAGCTTATGGAGAAAGAGCACACGGCCAAGGGAAAAGGTAAAAAAATTGCTAAGGATGATGACAAAGGACCTATTGTTAGAGGGACGATTGATTAGAAGAGATCCTTTGATGTTGAGAAGGATTTGTTGGATATGGATGAAAGACATATTAACCAATAGCTTGAGGTGGCCAACACCCTGAGTAGCCTGGACTAGTGTGTTGTCTTCTTCTTTGTTGCTTTCTGTTTCCTATTGGGTGTAGGTTTCTTTTCGGTTGTTTTTTTTGTTTTTTTCTTATTGGATGTTGTTGGTAGCTATTTGTTATATTCTTGTCTAACACCTATTTTGCTGTGCTTTTTGGTTGTTGGGTTGCTACTGGTGGCTTTTTGAAAGTCTTTTCTAGCATTTTGTGTCTTTTTTTGTAAAGGGTTTCAGGTCCCTTTAAAACATGCTTTTCCAATATAATCAAAACAATCCTTTCAATCCTCTAAAAATCTATAAATCAGAGGTCCTCCAAGCCATTTTCAATCAATCTTTTAATGCAATATTATGTTGTCAAATGAAGCACTAATATCATTTCATAAATTGGGAAAAGCCACTTTGAATAGTGTAACTAGGAGGTTAATATGGGTTGTCATTAGATGTTTTTACTATTTCAATCTCTTTAGTCACCTAATCTTGAGTGTTTGTATTTCATTTTGATTGATCAAACTACTTTGTTTTAGGTTTTTCCCATATACTCTACAAAAACGTAGAACTCCAATGGGATGACTCTTGTCAATAGGATTTTGGTCAAATAAAGGAGTATCTAGAATCACCACCTATCCCATGCCTCCAATTCTAAGCAAGCCTCTATTGTTATATATTTTTGACACATCAATTTTATTGGGGGCACTTCTAGCACAACATGATGAGAGGTAAATATATGGTTGTTTATTACATCAATCACACCTTAGTTGGATATGAGCTCAACTATACTCCTATGGAATGAATATATGTTTAGTATTTATCTTTAGGTCACAAAATATTTGATAGTACATGCTTAAACATCATTCAAATCTCATTTATTGTGTAGACCAACTCAACTATCTCCTATTAAGAGCACCCCTCACAAGGTGAATTGCCAAGGGGGGCATACTCCATGAATTTAACATTGAATATTTGGATGAAATGAGAATTAAATAATAGGTCATTGTTGATCAATTAGTTGAAGCTCCATTAATAGATAATAACTACATCGTAAGGCCTTCTACAATAATATTATGGAATCTTATGTGGTGAACTGTAAATTTATGTATATAACTATTGAATAACTCTTAAGTGAATAAAATAATTAAAATATAATCATGTCATTACTATATCATTTCCATAATAAAATGAGTCAAATAAAAATGAAATAAAAAAATTCCTATGTAAATAAAACTAAACAATTCTTTAATAATTATATTGTAAAATTTATTGTGAAAATCATGTATAGATTTCCGACATCCATGTTTTTATTACATTTTATGATTCACATTAAAAAAAATTTGTGTTAACTTTTTATAACACTACATTCCATAATCTAAAAAAATGACGAATCATGAAATGTGATTGGAAAAAATTATACACCATTTCCTATTAATTTTTTTAAATAAATTCCATGAACTATAAAAATGTCATACCTCTAATCTTAATAATATTAAATAAAATAATTTTAACATAAATGTTTATATATATTTAAAAAATAAATATATTTAAGATACTATAATATTAATATTATAGAACTATTATAATATTGTATGAAATAATACTAAGTCCTTAGAAAATTTTACCTTATTACAAGGACTATCTAACTACACATACACATTCAATATGATGAGAATCGACAAATTAACTAACTTTAGTGCTGGCAACATAACGACCTTCCCTCCAAAACAATTCTCCTCTCACACGTGCTTGTTAAACCTACCAATGATTTATTGCTTAGACTTGTTTAATATTTTACCGTTAAAACGGGATTTAAACGTTTCCTCGATTTAACCTAATTTATTGTTCTCCAAACAAGTATCCAAATGTGCTTCTTGTTAATCAAAAATTGATTTCTGTACAGAAGAAGAAAATTATGACTCATTATTTTTTTCTAACAAGTGGTCACATGTATTCTTGCTAATCCCATTAATCCCTAAAGTCTACCCTTGGTAAATATTTATCTAATAATTATTTACTTAGATCTCTTATCCCCGTTCTTTCTAAATTAAATAAGAATTTTTATTTATTTAATTTGTTATTTTTTCATTTTTTTATTATCGATCCTAATCCTCCATTCATTACATGAGATTATTAATGATTAATCTAGGATTTGACCTACCCATGCTGCTATGAGGGTCCAATTTTCATAGCATGTACATGCATGCACATGACAAGTGGTACTTAAGGGTATGGCTAAATGTTCTATTCCCTAATTTTAAGTTTAGCCAAGATACTTGAGACATGAGAAAAACTAGCCTTTTCTATTAAATCCAAATTTTAAATTCTTCATATCCTCGAAATTATGGTACAATCCAATATTTTTTATTTATTTTTAATTATTCAAAGGCACCAAGTTACAATACTCCGCCAAATCTTCACCATCCAATTTTCCCCATTTCAGTCATCACCATTGAACCTCCTATAACCTTACAGTCTCCTTTTCAAACTAATTGCTCATTTAAAATAATTTTCCCTATTTATCCCTAAAGTTTAAGCTTGGTAAATATTCGTCTAATAATTATTTACCTAAACCCATATTTTTAAATTATTTTGTACATTCAAATCCTGATATTAAATAGAATGTGAAAGCCTCTTTAGGAGAAGATATCAACAAAATTCAAACCATCACTCTATCTTTAGAATAAACATCATCAAAAAGGTCCTTCCTTTATGTCTTAAACATCTTTTCAATCCTTTAAAAATCTATAAATTGGAAGCCCTCCAAGACATTTTCTATCAATTTTTTAATGCAATATTATGTTTTCAAATGGAGCACTAACATCATTTCATAAATTAGGCAAAGCGACATTCAATAGTGTAACTAAGAGGTTAATATGGGTTGTCATTAGATGTTTGTATTATTTTAATCTCTTTAATCACCTAATCTTGAGTTTTTGTACTTGATTTTGATTGATCAAACTACTTTTTTATCAAGTTTTTTCCCATATACTCTACAAAAATATAGAACTCCAATGGGATGACTTTTTTCAATGGCATTTTGGTAAAATAAAGGAGTATCTAGAATCACCGTCTATCTCATGCCTCTAATTCTAAGAAAGCCTCTATTGCTATATATATTTTCCACATCAATTCTATTGGAGGCACTTCTAGCACAACATGATGAGAGGTAAATATATGGTTGTTTATTTTATCAATCACACCTCAGTTGGATATGAGCTCAAGTATACTCCTATGGAATGAATATGTTTAGTAGTTATCTTTAGGTCACAAAACATTTGACAATACATGCTTAAACATCAAACAAATCTCATTTATTGTGTAAACCAACTCAAAGTATTAAGAGCATCCCTTATAGGGGTTAATGACCAAGGGGGTCATACTCCATGAATTTGACATTGAATATGCGGATGAAAAGACCATTAAATAATAGGTCATTGTTAATCAATTAGTTGAAGCTCCATAAATAGATAATAATTACATTGTAATGCCTTCTACAATAATATTATGGAATCTTATGTGTTGAAGCGTAAATTTTATGTATAAATCTATTGAATAAGTCTAAGTTAATAAAATAATTAAAATATAATCATGTCATTACTATAATATCATTGTCATATATTTCTTTTTAATATTAAAATGACTCAAATAAAAATAAAATAAAATAATGCTAAGTAAAAAAATCCGAAGTAAATAAAAGTGAAATATTCTTTAGTAATTATATTATAAAAGTTTATTGCAAAAAATGTGTATAGATTTTCCACTTTCATGTTTTTATTACATTTTATGATCAACATCAAGATTTTTTTTGCATTGACATTTTTTGTAACACTACACTCCATAATCCAAAAAGATGGCGAATCACAAAATATGATTGAAAAAAATTATACACAATTTTCTACCAAAAGTTTTACAATACATTCTATAAACTATAAAAAATGATATCTCTAGTCTTAATAATTTAAAATAAAATAACTTTAATTTAAATATTTATAAATACTCTAAAAATATTTATATTTTGGATATCTGAATTATTATAATATTATATGACATAATACCTTCCACAAGTCCTTCAAAAATTTTACCTTATTACAAGGGCTATTTAACTACACATACACATTCAATATAAAGAGAATCGACAAATAAACTAAGTTTAGTGCCGGTACCATACATGAGATCGGGCAGACAACCTTCCCTCGGACAGTTCCCCTCTCACACGTGCGTGCTTGTTAAACCTATCAATCAAACTTATTTCTAGTAAATGATTTATTGGTTCTTGTTTAATATTTTACCGGTAAAACAGATTTGAACGTTTTGTCATTTTAATAACTTGTGATATGTCTGTATTTAACCTTTCCCCAGGTTCTCAAAAACTTATTTGTACGTAGCTGCCGTTCGTGAGTTCTCCACCCATTTTTGGACAACTCCCTGAATTGATTTCAATTAGCACAAGGAGGAGGAGAATCAGCAGCTATGGCTCAAGAAGCATCAAAGGCCACCGTTCTGTTTCCTGCAGAGTCATGTCAGGCGGATCCCCCATATTTTGACAGGCTTCTTGGCATCATTGGAGGAGGTGATCTGAGAGCTAACACCTCCTTCGCTGCCATTAACAACTTCGATAAGAAGTTTTTAACTTCAATCCATGACAAAGCTGCCATGGATCTCACAAAGCCTAGGGTTGCAAAGATTTTGCAGTTGGAGAACAGGCGTGGAAAAAGATACAAAGTGTGCCATAAAGGAACACAGTTTTCCACTGATCTTGTTCCGGTGAACCTCAAGGATTTGAAAATTGGGCGGCGCAAGGAGTGCGTTGTGTTATATGGGAAACTCTGTGTTGATGCTTTCCAGTTTGGGAGAGTCTTTACTGTGCTAGAGGATGTTGAGACTAAGATGGCAGTGGTTCTTTCTATAGTTCCTGAAGATCCCCAATCTTGTGATCAGTATTTTGCAAGAATAAATTATCCACGCAACAGGAATGTTGCTGTCATGGAGCCCATGCTTATAAAAGCTGAAAGCGGTCTTATATACATTCAGGTAGAGAATCCCCTTTCAATTGAATGGATAAGGCCAAGAAAAGTTGCAGATTCTGGGGACGCAAACGTTGGATGGATTGTGCAAATTACGCTTATAATGCAAAAGAATGGGAGAAAAGTATTCGAAATTTTACTAAATGTGAGATAAGCTACTTGAAGGGACTGCGTGTGGATGACCTCTCACTCCTTGACCTGTACTATAATAGATTTCACGCCCAAATGCAACTTGGGCGACATGCCCAAGCGCTACAAGATGCGGAGAAATGCCGTAAGCTCGACTCTTCCAACAGCTATGGGTTCAAGAATAAAATACAAGAATTCTTGCCTATCGGGAGATCCAAAGATCCGTATCATTTTCATTTTCAAGATAAGGACGACCAAAACTTCACTTCCACCTATAGCAAATCGTTAGACATGGGTGAAACCATTACAGGAGAAGCAGGGCCTGGCGCACCAGATGGAGATTTCTTTGGGTCAGTGGAGATCAGAACGACAAGGAATGGGTGTGGCAGGGGTTTCTTTGCCACGCCCAATATTCAGGCAGGGAGAGGGTGGTGCCAGATTACAACGCTTTGCTGTGTCCGACAACAATGCTAAGGGCTGATCCTGTCAAGAATGGGTTGCTTCAAAATGTGAAAGAAGCATTGAGATCATGCAGAGACAACAGATCTAAACTCTTTCTTTCTCTTACCTGCTGCATCCCTCAGCAATTGGCACACTTCCTTCCCCAAATGTCAGATTTCAAAGGAGTCCGGTGGCGAAGAGAACAAACTGTCAGCCAGGAATGGGAGAGCATACAGTGCCTGGAATATTTCGACAGCCTCGTCCTTCATATCATAAACGCACAGCATTGGACAACTCGCTCCAGGTGTCGTCCGAACTAATGGTGTGAATGCACTCTTTCTGCTTCCATTCCCTCAAGGCGCTATTATGGGGTATGGCTCTCGTACTTTTCAATCCATTCATGCGCGGCCCAACGCAGCAAGAATAGGTGCAGGTGATATTTTGAGAGTCTATGCGACCAAGGAAATCGAAATGGGTCAAGAAATCACCATACCCTATTTCCTGGCGTCCGGTTCTATAATATTCATATTCACTCGCTAACTCTTCGGCTTCTCGGCTGTGAATGCAAGTGCAAAAAGATGCGAGGTGGAAAGAAAGTTTATTATTGATTCAGATCTACTAGTTCAAAGCAACTTTACAGGACTATTTTGTTGCCTAGCCATCCGAGAAACCAGCGGTCTTCTTTTATTGATGCAGCTTCTGAGACGAGCGGAACACCATTATGAATTTTCAAGGATAAAGATAGTGAAGCATGATTCGATCCTCGTTTCCTGCCAGTTTATATGGCACAAGTTACCTGCAGGAATGAACCATGCCGACCGGAAATTTAGATGAAGAAGCATGTTCGATACTTGAAACATGTCCTGGGGATGTTCAATTTCTCATATTCTGCGAATTTTGCATTCTGTTTGGCAGGGACGCAGCAGTCTCCAGCTCGACATCATTTCTGAGACTGGGTTTAGCGCAGGAGGCCTGTTTTTCCGTATACAGACGGCAGAGGGAGGATATTCTACAAGCTGTTTTCAATGAACTGTTAGAAGAATATTCTGAAATAAAGTGACACAATGATCAAGCGTATATTTTAAATACAATTTCTTGAGGCTCTTGAATTTCAAGAACTTATTCTCAGTTTGTATTTTCATTTTTCTGATGATCTTCCCTTAACATCAATGATCTTTACAGGCACCGTCTTAATTTCAAGACGGTAACTATAGATAATGATGATACATTATGAGGGATGTCTCATGTTTTCCTTTATCACAATGTTTCTAGTTTTCCAAGTTTCAAATTTTTTGCTCAGAGACTGTTTAATCTTCTACAATTGAATCTTACTTTGGAACGCTTTGTAATATATTCTGACTGTTTTAAATTTCTTGCACAGAAAAAATGTCATTACTTAAAGACACAATCCGTAATATAATCTTTGATAATACTTCTCTGGTTTTTATTATGCAAGATATTTTTTCGTCAATGTATTAAAAACTTTGATGCATACTGAACTTCTTTTCAAAAATGTATTTCATAAATAGTTAAGGATGGGGAATGCAGATTGTTACGAACGATTGAGGAAGTCGTTGGAGTGATCCACCTGGCAGCTTAAGCACTTGCACTATTGTCATGTTGTGAAGTTATTAGTATTGAGAATTGTTTATTGGTCATTATTAATTATTTTTCAAATCTATTTTAAATATTTATCTAATAAACTCATATTTTTAAATTATTTGTACATTCAAATCTTAAATTGAAATAAAATGTGAAAGCCTCTTTAGGAGGAAATATCAATAAAATTCAAGCCTCTACTCCATCTTTGGAATAAACATCATAAAAAAAGATCGTTTACATCTTAACCATCCCTTCAACCCTCTATAAATCTATAAGTTGGTGGTCCTCCAAGCTATTTTCAATCAATTTTTTAATGCAATATTATGTTGTCAAATGAAACACTAACATCATTTCATAAATTGGGCAAAGCCACTTTCAATACTGTAACTAGGAGGTTAATATGGGTTGTCATTACACGTTTGTATTGTTTCAATCTATTTAATCACCCAATCTTTAGCGTTTGTAATTCATTTTGATTGATCAAACTACTTTGTTTTAGATTTTTTTCCCATATACTCTTAAAAAATATAGAATTCCAATCTCAGTAGGATTTTGGTCAAATAAAGGAGTATATATAATCACCACCTACCCTACAACTCAATTCTAAGAAAGCCCCTATTGCTATATATATTTTGCCATATCAATTTTATTAGCACTTTTAGCACAAATATGATGAGAGTGCTTAGAGGTAAATATATGGTTGTTTATTACATCACCACATCTTAGTTGATTATGAGTCTAATTATAATTCCTATGGAATTAAACATGTTTTAGTAGTTATCTTGTAGGTTACTTAAATATTTGACAATTGCCATTTTGAACATCAATCAAATATAAATTATAGTATAGATCAACTCAAATATCTCAGATAAGAACATCCCTCATAGGGTGAATAGCCAAGGAGCCATAATTCTAAGGAAGTATATACATATTGTTTATTACATCGGTCACACCTTTAGCTGATATGAGAGCTCAATTATACTCCTATGGAATTAATATGTTTAGTAGTTATCTTCTAGGTTACAAAACATTTGACACTACATGCTGAACATGAATCAAATCTCATTTATAGTGTAGATCAACTCAAATATCTCGTATTAAGAGCATCCCTCACAGGGTGAATGGCCAAGGGAGTCATACTCCATGAATATGTGGATGAAAAGACCATTTAATAGGTCATTGTTGATCAATTAGTTGAAGCCTCCTTTAATAGATACACATCCCGTGATAACAATTTTTCCTAATGAATCCATTTTCATGGTTAGTGACACATCAATATGAAAGCTCTACTTTGATGGTTCATACACATAGCATGGTTCAAGAGTTGGCATCCTATTCATTATCACCTAGGGAAATTTCATCCATAAGGATTTTAGCTTGTCGGCAAAATATGAGACTTTGATTACAAGGCTTAAATTGGTTATCTAGTGGAAAATCACATAATCACATGTCTATGGGGACTCTCAAATTGTGACCACATGGATTAATAATGAATAGAGGATACCATTCCATCATTGATAAGAATCCTAAAGGATGGTACAAAAGTGGGATGCTAATGTATAGTAGGTGCATGATTATTGACTCACTTGCCAATCGACGATGTGCTTGTTGAGAGTCGAGACTATTAACCATTGTGGCACTGTTGTTTCATGGATAGACTTTTTAGCTTCTACAGATTTAGAGGATGTAACTTCATCTGATGCTTTAGAATCACTTTGCCATATTGGCTAGAGAGAGACAAGGTGGAACTTCCAGCTTTCCTCCATGGGAAATACTTTCTGAATCACCTTACAACTTGGAACCATTGGTGAAATTTTTGGCCATATGGACCTCCCTCTTCTTATTTGTATTGCAAAGCACAAAGGTATCAAACATTGGCTCACCAAAGGAATGTGGATTTTTTATTCAACCCATTTGCTCTCTTTTGCATATACTAGAACAAGCAACATAAATTAATGATTGAAGGATTGATAGAGTTAACAATGTGTATGAAAGACAAGTTGGGAAGCTTGGAGAAGGAGATGCATTCTCAGTGCATGATTGAGAATCCATTTTCTTAGTAACAGTTGCCCTATGGTTGCTATCAATAATTTCTTCTTATTATAGTGAAACCAAAGCTGCCATCATCGAAGTAGGTGCAATTGAAGTCTTAACCGAACAACTTACAAATTTTTCTCCAAATGCATTACAAGAAGGACTTTGGCTTCTACCAGACTTTTTTTCTTTCATTAGTGGTTTACTGCAGTCCATTTCTCTATACTTGTTTTGCATCCCTGTTATGTATGCTAAGTGTGTGTGTTTAGTACTCTTTACTTGAGGTTGTCCATATTCTATTGTATTTGAAGTGTTCATTCTTTCCACTTTTGTGTTAAGTTGACAAGTATTTTGCATTTCTGATTTTTTATTTTCTTGTTTCTTATTTTATACATCTATTTTTAGTCTGATTTTTTATCATTAGAGTTTTTCTAGTTTAATGTCTTTTACATTCTATTAAGTTTTTAGAATTTCTATGTACTAGAAGATTTGTTAATGACAAAGATTGTTCTGGGTTATGATATAGAATTGAGAGTATTTGTTTGTTAGTTTCAAATGGAGGTGGAGGATGGTGGAGGGACATGGGCTAGCATAGTTGTGTTAGCTATCCTATTCAAAGATAGAGATGTTATTCGAGTTGATGCAGTCATGCAAGAAATACCATCTCTCACCAATTTACCAAGGTCTGGCAAAGCGATTGATAGGTTTTTTGCTGCTCTAGCATTGGCTACCCTTTTTTGCAATGGTAATGGGAGAACACTTCTCGTAGTTGAAAATTCACGAGTAGCTAGGGGTCTAATATCAATGCTTGGCTATGTAGAATTGAACATATCAACACTTGATGCATTATCTAAATAATTTTCTTTTGTGTGCAATCTTGTTCAGGTTCATCTTGAATGGCATTTTAAAGTGGATGACAATATGGTGGTTGTCACATCTCATAAATCTATACCTTCTTTAGTTGAACTTGTGCGACTTAAGCCTATGCTAGATCAATCAGGTGTAACTTCACTTGCTCTAGTGCTCTTAATTGAGATTGAAAAATGCCAATAATGGAAACAAGTTGGCCATGGGTCAAGTGGGAGCCTTAGACATCTTAGCCAAATATCCATCCGTGGGTCCTCAAGATGTAAAATAAGAAGCTGTAACAGGTTTACAAAGAGTTCTATTGAATAGTCCTAATATCTGGCACTAGGATTCTACAATAGGTATTGTCATTCAGCTTATAGCAGTTCTTCAATTGGGTTCAAGGGGGCTAGATTGAAATGTGACTATGTCCCTGCAATCTATTTTTGAGTCAGAGAACATTGAAAATGATGATGTTGAAAGGCAAGCAATAAGATCATTAGTACAAATGATTATTGTGGGGTTTGAGAGAGAACAAGAAGCTGAAATTGGTGCACTAGTCAAGCGATCAACTTAAAGCTCTTCAAAGGCTTTAGTTATTCTTGATGCTAAAGTCAATTCAATAGAGTTAAGTTTATGCAAGATTTTATCATCATCTTGTTCCTTAGAGTTAAAGGAAGTTACCGCATTGCTCTGGAGTATTTTAATTTCCATCTCGAGAGGAAAGGAAACTTCTATAGCTTCCAATTCTATCTAGCCCCTTGTAGACCTTCTTACAATAGATTCTAATCCCATTTAGGAAGTTAGAGTTTGTGCCTCTAATAATTTGTTGGATGGTGAGCAACAGGAAGAGGTTGTTGCAACATATGACCATCCCCAATGCAAGATTGACATGGTCAAAGCTAGGGTAATTGATATTGTTCTTGAAATCCTCCTTGATGCACCACATTATCTATGTTCTTTGATTGTAGAAGTAAGCATATAAGACCAAAATAGGGTATTGAGAGAAAATATCCTAGAGAAGCCCCAATCTCTTACCAACCTGCAACTCACACCTAGTCAAGATATTGAGTTGTTACTTGGATTGCTTGAATCACCATCCCATTATGTCCAACACCTTGGAGCTGAATTACTTTCACATCTTATTGCCCAGAACTTTTCAGAGAGATGTTATAGCATTGCAAGCTGTAGTGCCTCATGTATAGCTGGGAAGACTTGGAATTTCAAACTTACATATAAATGAAAGCAACAAAGGTGCTTAAAGTTGTTGTTGTCAGCTGGTCAAATGCCATTTTAGATGTTGGTGGCATTATTGAACTCCAAAGGTTCTTTAACAACTTGATCCACAACCATCACATGCATTGGTTCTTTCAAATGTCTTGTGCTTTAGATGCCAGTACTATTTAAAAGTGCCTCTTGCAATTCTTGTGAAGCAGCTATGATCGAGTTGTGTGAAAACTGTAGTAGTATCTCTTAGTGAATTGATTATTCTTTAGACAAATTGTTGATGGTGTTTTTATGCACTTCTCAACACAGGAACTGCATAGGTGCACTACCTCTCTTGAAAGACAATCTCCCACAATTGAATTGCAGAACACTATCCTAAGGTCTCTCAGATGTCAGGTCATGACAGTGCTTAGATACCTCAGTAGTTTGATGTGATTTGCTAGAATCACAAGGCGGTCTTACAGAAAATACAAAGCAAGGACACAAAGCATGGAAGTTGGATCTTGAAATGGAGTTCTTAGGATGGGAAGTTGTTATGCACCGGCTGTGGGTTCAAACAACAATCTTGAACTCCATTTAGTTGTTGGATTTGGCTTTACAATGTGCAATGAACCTTAACATAGGTCAGTTACTAAAAAAAAAAGGAAAAGGGCGAAGGAGAGAAAAAGTTCCTAAGTCTGAAGCTCACTATGAATAGTGACAATGGAGTTCCTGCCATGGACAATTCCTTAAAACAATATCCCACTTAACCAGGGATTTCACAGTATCATGGAAATTGTGCTATCTTCTAAGGGCTGCAGATATTTCATCCTTCATCCATCACATACATGCATGAATCAAAGATAAATGTTTGGAGCAGCTTTTAAAATTAAGTCCAGGCTAACTTTGCACAGCTATCTACCATCAGCAAACAGCAAAAAGTATGGACTAAGGAATCATCAACAAGGCAGGAATTTTCACAATCACCCAACAGCATTCCTAAGATTTAACCAAAGAAAGAAAACAGCTAACTAAGCAACAATAAGATCTAAGTCAAGCATCTAACATTGGAGAATGAATCAAATAACATGAGATAAACCAAGGAAATACACCAACTCAATGCTATTTCTTGTAAATTTCTGCAGCATGTCTTTACAACAACTCAACTCTCTCTTTGCAAATGAGAGGAGTGCCCTATTTATAGTTTTCAAAAAGTTTCATGAATGGCCAAGATGCATTCTCATTGTGTGGCCAAGATTTCTTACAAAATAGGGTTTCACCTACCCCCAAATAGATCTCAATTTAAAATTACATTCCTGTCTTTTCCCTATTTCGTCCTCTTGTGGATGGCACTATAGCTCTTTCATCTTTTAGTGGATTGATTTTTTCTTGGCTGTACCTATTCTTCAGGGAGGTCTTTGTCTTTGGCTGGGCTGTCCTCCTGCTCCTCGGAAGCTGCATGTTCAATGTACTTAAGGATGACAGCCTAGAGCTTGTCAAATTTAAGGATTTCGCATCGCAATGCCTGGTAGCTCCATTCCTTAGCATTTTCTTCCAGCCTTTTCCAATCTTCATCATACTTCGAGCCTTGGTCCCTAAACAGCTCCGATTGGTCGAAGGCACGGGCAACAAAACTCAGGAACTCCGTCGTGATTTCTCCAGCTATCCCGCCAAACATCTTCTCCTGGAAGTATGGTTTGATCTTCTCTGGATCCATTTGCACAGTGGGCATATCATAGCTCGTCATCAACTTTAGATATTGGGCACATTCCACCTAGATTTCCTTGATCCACTCAATATTAGGATCCACCCTACTTAGGATTTGCTCCAACCTCTCCTTTCGGTTGTCGAGGTCTCTGTGCCACACATCCACTAGCCAGTGATCTTCCTTCTTGAGCTCTAGCTTTTCCTCTCATGTGGCCTCGAGCATTTGAAGGATAGCCTCGATCTTTGGGAAGGTGGAATCGTAGATTGCGAGGAAATTGGTGCAGAGCTTCCTCGTGCTCTCTAGAGATTGCATCAAGTCCAAGAAATTGTTGGATGTCCGCATAGCCCTGTTGATTCCCATGTTTTCGACGTATGCGTCCTATCGGAACCAATCCTCAGTGGTTTTCTCCAAGTTCTTCCTTCTTTCCATTTTGTCTATTTGCTCCCTGGAAAGCAATTGCGGCACAACTATGGATGTGGTGGGCAGGTCGTCCACTGGGGACCATTGCTGTATGTAGTCAGTTAATGCTGCAACTTGTGCCTTGAGCTCATCCTTTGAGACCTTGTCCTGCTTTATTAGGTGCACCACTGTGGCCACTGACTCCTCAAGGTGCTCAACTTTTTGCTCTCTGGTTGCTGTCCCCAAGTCAATGGTGGAGATGTTGTAACTCACCCCTATTTGGCCAAGTGTAGGTGTTGTAATTTGTGCTGCTCGGGAGCCGGAAGCATCTATTGTTATCTTGGATCTGACCTTGGGCTTCTTCTCCTTCTTTGTCGTGACCTAGGATTGAGCCAAGATGGCCTCCAACCTTGCCCTTGGGTACTTCAGTAGTGGGGCCATTTTCTCAAGTTGCCTTTCCAACCATTCGGGCATAGCACAATTATCCTTGGGTGAATCACGGCTACCCTCGCCTTTCTCAGTCAAGGGCAAGACCTCTGCCTCCTTTCCCTTTTGGAGTTCTCCTTTCTTTTGGGTAGCATCTTCCTCCTCTTCATCGGAGTCATGAACTAAAACAAGGCGCTTGACGAGCGGCTCGGTGGATGGTTGCCGTATGGGGCTTTGTTCCTTTGCTGCTTCTTCTTCTTTCTTCTCCTCGGCAACCTCAGCTTCAGGGCTCTTGGCAACATGGGTCTCAGCTTTAGATAGATCCTTTGTCTGTTGCTCTTCTGGTGGCTGCCCTTCCTCACCGTGGGGTGACTCTTTTGCCTCTGCCCAACATCATTTAGCTGCCACACCACCTCTTCCTCAAGGTCTTCATCAAAAGTTTGGATGATCTCCTTAGCCCCTGAGCCATCCTCCTCATCCCCACTCTCGGAAAAGCCTGTCTCCTCCCCCTCATAGACCAACCTGTCGATGGTTCAACGCTCATACTCAGGGTGCTCGTGATACTCATCAGCCTCCTCCTCGATAGACTTCGAGGCTTCCTGCTCTCGTTCCTCCAACTCTTTTGAGATTTGCATAGTGGCTTCAATAGCTGGCGGTTTTGTTGGCGGTTGTGAAGGTTGAGCCGTTGCAAGGACTTCAGCAAGGGCCGCTTGGAGAGTTGGATTCATCAATATTTGGGAGAGCTCAGGGGGAAGGTTCAGCATGTGTCATGTAAGAGCCTCGGGCATTTTGGCAGTAGGAATAGGTGATGTTATTGCTGCTAGAGGGAGTGATGTAATTGGCGACATGGTGGCAGAGGAAGGGGGAGTGGTTATGCCAGAAGAGGAATGTATGACGACTACAGACCCGGTCGGGGGTGAAGGGGCGAGATGAACAGAAATTTCCACCGCCGGCAGAGATGCGGCGATCGTAGCCAGGGAGGTAGGCAGGACAACAGGAGGGGCAGGGAGATTCAATGGAGGCTGCAATTCTGTTGTACCCACTGTTTGTTTGAGCCTTTTGGGAGATGAGCCTCCCGTTTCTTTCTTTGCTTGTTCCTTGGGATCTGGAGACTGTGCGGTCTCTATTCCTTTCATTTTCTGGGACCTGGTGACTTGAGGAGACTTGGAGGTCTCACCAGTCGATGTGGTGGCAGCGACATCTTTTGTTGCACTTGGCTAACTTTTGAGCCCTTCATAGGTTAGGACTACTTCTTGTCGCTTTAGATGTGCCACCTGTCCATCGATCCACTCCTTGGTGCGAGTTATGATTGGTTGGGTGATGGTGTCCAGGTCATCGACCTCTTGTTCATCCCAATCGATGACTTTTTTTAAGGGGAGGTTTATAGCTATTCTTGGTCACCATTTTACTCTTCTCAACCATTTTAGACATGGCTTTTTATTTCATTTCCTTTCTTTTTGCTTTCGTCTTTAGAGGTCACGGATTATGCCCATCTGAAGAATAGGAGGGCTCCCATCGTCCATGAAGGGCTTATTTTATTGATTATGGAGCATGTTAACTCTCTTATCCCTGCTCCTACCATAAAGGGTAAGGAGAAGACTTTAAGTGATGTGATGTTAGGCTCAAATTCTACTTTGGATGACGAGGAGGAATGTAATGAAGAGGAGGAGGACATATCTCCAATGGTTGTGGCTACTTCTTCGAAGAAGAGGAATGTGGGTGGTTCTAAGAGTAACAAGGAAACTAAGTGGCTTGTCCTTTCTGAGAGTGAGTAATATAAGTGGGGTTAGATGATTTCTCTCCCAAAACTGTGGAGGTGGTTGTTGGTAAGGATGTTATTGGTGGTGGCCCTGTGGTGGGGACACAGGATATTGCTATGGGTTTGGTGGACATGCTGCGAAGGTTGTTGAAGTGTATTGCTAACTTGAAGAAGAAGGACTTAGACATTTTGGCTAAGGACCCCAATGTGTTTAGTGATGCCAAGGATTCTAGTGATAAGACAGTGGCCATTGAGGATTCCCCAATGTAGTAATTTCCCAAGTTGGAGTAGGACAAGGAGATAAGGGGTTTGGATGAGGAGGACAAGGAGAAGAAAAAAGCCAAACAAGAGCCCTTGAAGGTAAATCCTCTTTCTAAGGATTTTTCTTAACTTGATGATGGCGCTACCTCCATGTATGATTTGTTGGATATGGCTAGGGATGGGGCCATTAGTACCTTTAAGTTAGCTATGTGGACTCTACAAAAGTTCAATAATATTAATATTAAAATTAGAGGTCTGAAGGATAATTTGAAGAATGTTCCCAAGGTTTTGGTTCCTTACATTCTTATTGAAAAAATAGTAGACTTTGAAGGTTATTGTCATGACTTCAAATCTTTGTGTGAGGAAAGGAATTGCCTACTCTAGAAGCCAAGGTTTTGGGTATGAATGCTGATATCAAAAAACTAATGCATGCATGCTTGTCATATCTTTATGAAGAACAGTGCAGACTCCTTGGAAGTCCTTTTCAGAAAGATTAATGAGCTCATGGAGGATTAGGTTTATTTGTCTGAGCTTATGGAGAAAGAGCACACGGCCAAGGGAAAAGGTAAAAAAATTGCTAAGGATGATGACAAAGGACCTATTGTTAGAGGGACGATTGATTAGAAGAGATCCTTTGATGTTGAGAAGGATTTGTTGGATATGGATGAAAGACATATTAACCAATAGCTTGAGGTGGCCAACACCCTGAGTAGCCTGGACTAGTGTGTTGTCTTCTTCTTTGTTGCTTTCTGTTTCCTATTGGGTGTAGGTTTCTTTTCGGTTGTTTTTTTTGTTTTTTTCTTATTGGATGTTGTTGGTAGCTATTTGTTATATTCTTGTCTAACACCTATTTTGCTGTGCTTTTTGGTTGTTGGGTTGCTACTGGTGGCTTTTTGAAAGTCTTTTCTAGCATTTTGTGTCTTTTTTTGTAAAGGGTTTCAGGTCCCTTTAAAACATGCTTTTCCAATATAATCAAAACAATCCTTTCAATCCTCTAAAAATCTATAAATCAGAGGTCCTCCAAGCCATTTTCAATCAATCTTTTAATGCAATATTATGTTGTCAAATGAAGCACTAATATCATTTCATAAATTGGGAAAAGCCACTTTGAATAGTGTAACTAGGAGGTTAATATGGGTTGTCATTAGATGTTTTTACTATTTCAATCTCTTTAGTCACCTAATCTTGAGTGTTTGTATTTCATTTTGATTGATCAAACTACTTTGTTTTAGGTTTTTCCCATATACTCTACAAAAACGTAGAACTCCAATGGGATGACTCTTGTCAATAGGATTTTGGTCAAATAAAGGAGTATCTAGAATCACCACCTATCCCATGCCTCCAATTCTAAGCAAGCCTCTATTGTTATATATTTTTGACACATCAATTTTATTGGGGGCACTTCTAGCACAACATGATGAGAGGTAAATATATGGTTGTTTATTACATCAATCACACCTTAGTTGGATATGAGCTCAACTATACTCCTATGGAATGAATATATGTTTAGTATTTATCTTTAGGTCACAAAATATTTGATAGTACATGCTTAAACATCATTCAAATCTCATTTATTGTGTAG
Source organism: Sequoia sempervirens (assembly GCA_007258455.2). Lineage (NCBI taxonomy): Eukaryota > Viridiplantae > Streptophyta > Pinopsida > Cupressales > Cupressaceae > Sequoia > Sequoia sempervirens. Next base: position 32,267 of record VDFB02192298.1, on the reverse strand, counting down.
ACCAACTCAACTATCTCCTATTAAGAGCACCCCTCACAAGGTGAATTGCCAAGGGGGGCATACTCCATGAATTTAACATTGAATATTTGGATGAAATGAGAATTAAATAATAGGTCATTGTTGATCAATTAGTTGAAGCTCCATTAATAGATAATAACTACATCGTAAGGCCTTCTACAATAATATTATGGAATCTTATGTGGTGAAGTGCAAATTTATGTATATAACTATTGAATAACTCTTAAGTGAATAAAATAATTAAAATATAATCATGTCATTACTATATCATTTCCATAATAAAATGAGTCAAATAAAAATGAAATAAAAAAATTCCTATGTAAATAAAAGTAAACAATTCTTTAATAATTATATTGTAAAATTTATTGTGAAAATCATGTATAGATTTTCCACATCCATGTTTTTATTACATTTTATGATTCACATTAAAAAAAATTTGTGTTAACTTTTTATAACACTACATTCCATAATCTAAAAAAATGACGAATCATGAAATGTGATTGGAAAAAATTATACACCATTTTCTATTAATTTCTTTAAATAAATTCCATGAACTATAAAAATATCATACCTCTAATCTTAATAATATTAAATAAAATAATTTTAACATAAATGTTTATATATATTTAAAATAAATATATTTAAGATACTATAATATTAATATTATAGAACTATTATAATATTGTATGAAATAATACTAAGTCCTTCAAAAATTTTACCTTATTACAAGGACTATCTAACTACACATACACATTCAATATGATGAGAATCGACAAATTAACTAACTTTAGTGCTGGCAACATAACGACCTTCCCTCCAAAACAATTCTCCTCTCACACATGCTTGTTAAACCTACCAATGATTTATTGCTTAGACTTGTTTAATATTTTACCGTTAAAACGAGATTTAAACGTTTCCTCATTTTAACCTAATTTATTGTTCTCCAAACAAGTATCCAAATGTGCTTCTTGTTAATCAAAAATTGATTTCTGTACAGAAGAAGAAAATTATGACTCATTATTTTTTTCTAACAAGTGGTCACATGTATTCTTGCTAATCCCATTAATCCCTAAAGTCTACCCTTGGTAAATATTTATCTAATAATTATTTACTTAGATCTCTTATCCCCGTTCTTTCTAAATTAAATAAGAATTTTTATTTATTTAATTTGTTATTTTTTCATTGTTTTACTATCGATCCTAATCCTCCATTCATTTATTTATCCTTTAATCATATGCACATGAGATTATTAATGATTAATCTAGGATTTGACCTACCCATGCTGCTATGAGGGTCCAATTTGCATAGCATGTACATGCATGCACATGACAAGTGGTACTTAAGGGTATGGCTAAATGTTCTATTCCCTAATTTTAAGTTTAGCCAAGATACTTGAGACATGAGAAAAACTAGCCTTTTCTATTAAATCCAAATTTTAAATTCTTCATATCCTCGAAATTATGGTACAATCCAATATTTTTTATTTATTTTTAATTATTCAAAGGCACCAAGTTACAATACTCCACCAAATCTTCACCATCCAATTTTCCCCATTTCAGTCATCACCATTGAACCTCCTATAACCTTACAGTCTCCTTTTCAAACTAATTGCTCATTTAAAATAATTTTCCCTATTTATCCCTAAAGTTTAAGCTTGGTAAATATTCGTCCAATAATTATTTACCTAAACCCATATTTTTAAATTATTTTGTACATTCAAATCCTAATATTAAATAGAATGTGAAAGCCTCTTTAGGAGAAGATATCAACAAAATTCAAACCATCACTCTATCTTTAGAATAAACATCATCAAAAAGGTCCTTCCTCTATGTCTTAAACATCTTTTCAATCCTCTAAAAATCTATAAATTGGAAGCCCTCCAAGACATTTTCTATCAATTTTTTAATGCAATATTATGTTTTCAAATGGAGCACTAACATCATTTCATAAATTAGGCAAAGCGACATTCAATAGTGTAACTAAGAGGTTAATATGGGTTGTCATTAGATGTTTGTATTATTTTAATCTCTTTAATCACCTAATCTTGAGTTTTTGTACTTGATTTTGATTGATCAAACTACTTTTTTATCAAGTTTTTTCCCATATACTCTACAAAAATATAGAACACCAATGGGATGACTTTTTTCAATGGCATTTTGGTAAAATAAAGGAGTATCTAGAATCACCGTCTATCTCATGCCTCTAATTCTAAGAAAGCCTCTATTGCTATATATATTTTCCACATCAATTCTATTGGAGGCACTTCTAGCACAACATGATGAGAGGTAAATATATGGTTGTTTATTTTATCAATCACACCTCAGTTGGATATGAGCTCAAGTATACTCCTATGGAATGAATATGTTTAGTAGTTATCTTTAGGTCACAAAACATTTGACAATACATGCTTAAACATCAAACAAATCTCATTTATTGTGTAAACCAACTCAAAGTATTAAGAGCATCCCTTATAGGGGTTAATGACCAAGGGGGTCATACTCCATGAATTTGACATTGAATATGCGGATGAAAAGACCATTAAATAATAGGTCATTGTTAATCAATTAGTTGAAGCTCCATAAATAGATAATAATTACATTGTAATGCCTTCTACAATAATATTATGGAATCTTATGTGTTGAAGCTTAAATTTTATGTATAAATCTATTGAATAAGTCTAAGTTAATAAAATAATTAAAATATAATCATGTCATTACTATAATATAATTGTCATATATTTCTTTTTAATATTAAAATGACTCAAATAAAAATAAAATAAAATAATGCTAAGTAAAAAAATCCGAAGTAAATAAAAGTGAAATATTCTTTAGTAATTATATTATAAAAGTTTATTGCAAAAAATGTATATAGATTTTCCACTTTCATGTTTTTATTACATTTTCTGATCAACATCAAGATTTTTTTTGCATTGACATTTTTTGTAACACTACACTCCATAATCCAAAAAGATGGCGAATCACAAAATATGATTGAAAAAAATTATACACAATTTTCTACCAAAAGTTTTACAATACATTCTATAAACTATAAAAAATGATATCTCTAGTCTTAATAATTTAAAATAAAATAACTTTAATTTAAATATTTATAAATACTCTAAAAATATTTATATTTTGGATATCTGAATTATTATAATATTATATGACATAATACCTTCCACAAGTCCTTCGAAAATTTTACCTTATTACAAGCCATTTAACTACACATACACATTCAATATAAAGAGAATCGACAAATAAACTAAGTTTAGTGCCGGTACCATACATGAGATCGGGCAGACAACCTTCCCTCGGACAGTTCCCCTCTCACACGTGCGTGCTTGTTAAACCTATCAATCAAACTTATTTCTAGTAAATGATTTATTGGTTCTTGTTTAATATTTTACCGGTAAAACAGATTTGAACGTTTTGTCATTTTAATAACTTGTAATATGTCTGTATTTAACCTTTCCCCAGGTTCTCAAAAACTTATTTGTACGTAGCTGCCGTTCGTGAGTTCTCCACCCATTTTTGGACAACTCCCTGAATTGATTTCAATTAGCACAAGGAGGAGGAGAATCAGTAGCCATGCCTCAAGAAGCGTCAAGGCCACCATTCTGTTTTTTCGAGGGTAACGTCAGGCGGAACCACCATATTTTGACAGGCTTCTTGGCATCATTGGAGGAGGTGATCTGAGAGCTTTAACACCTCCTTTCGCTGCCATTAACAACTTCCTGATAAGAAGCTTTAACTTCAATCCATGACAAAGCTGCCATGGATCCTTCACAGTTTAGGGTTGCAAGGATTTTGCAGTTGGAGAACAGGCGTGGAAAAAGATACGAAGTGTGCCATAAAGGAACACAGTTTTCCACTGATCTTGTTCCGGTGAACCTCAAGGATTTGAAAATTGGGCGGCGCAATGAGTGCGTTGTGTTATATGGGAAACTCTGTGTTGATGCTTTCCAGTTTGGGAGAGTCTTTACTGTGCTAGAGGATGTTGAGACTAAGATGGCAGTGGTTCTTTCTATAGTTCCTGAAGATCCCCAATCTTGTGATCAGTATTTTGCAAGAATAAATTATCCACGCAACAGGAATGTTGCTGTCATGGAGCCCATGCTTATAAAAGCTGAAAGCGGTCTTATATACATTCAGGTAGAGAATCCCCTTTCAATTGAATGGATAAGGCCAAGAAAAGTTGCAGATTCTGGGGACGCAAACGTTACAGTTGGTATAGAAAAATTCGAGGGCTGGATGGATTGTGCAAATTACACTTATAATGCAAAAGAATGGGAGAAAAGTATTCGAAATTTTACTAAATGTGAGATAAGCTACTTGAAGGGACTGCGTGTGGATGACCTCTCACTCCTTGACCTGTACTATAATAGATTTCACGCCCAAATGCAACTTGGGCGACATGCCCAAGCGCTACAAGATGCGGAGAAATGCCGTAAGCTCGACTCTTCCAACAGCTATGGGTTCAAGAATAAAATACAAGAATTCTTGCCTATCGGGAGATCCAAAGATCCGTATCATTTTCATTTTCAAGATAAGGACGACCAAAACTTCACTTCCACCTATAGCAAATCGTTAGACATGGGTGAAACCATTACAGGAGAAGCAGGGCCTGGCGCACCAGATGGAGATTTCTTTGGGTCAGTGGAGATCAGAACGACAAGGAATGGGTGTGGCAGGGGTTTCTTTGCCACGCGCAATATTCAGGTAGGAGAGGTGGTGTTGATTAGCAACGCTTTTGCTGTGTCCGACAATGCTATGGCCGATCCCGTCAAGAATGGGCTGCTTCAAAAGGTGAAAGAAGCGCTGAGTTCATGCGGAGACAACAGGGCGAAACTCTTTCTTTCTCTTGCAAGCCGCATCCCTCAATTGGCACACTTCCTTCCCCAAATGTCAGATTTCATAAAGGAGTCCGCAGAAGAGAACAAACTGTCAGCTAGAATGGGAGAGCATACAGTGCCTGGAATATTTGACAGCCTCGTCCTTCATATCATAGAACGCACAGCATTGGACAACTCGTCTCCAGGTGTTGTCCGAACTAATGGTGTGAATGCACTCTTTTCTGCTTCCATTCCCTCAAGGCGCTATTATGGGGTATGGCTCGCACCTTCTTTTCTTAACCATTCATGCGCGCCCAACGCAGCAAGAATAGGTGCAGGTGATATTTTGAGAGTCTATGCGACCAAGGAAATCGAAATGGGTCAAGAAATCACCATACCCTATTTCGGTGTCCTGGTTCCCCATAATATTCGACATCCACTTTGCCAATCCTTCGGCTTCGGCTGTGAATGCAAGTGCAAAAGATGCGAGGTGGAAAGAAAGTTTATTGATTCAGATTCACTAGTTCAGCAACTTTACAGTGACTATTTTGCTGCCTACACATCCGAGAACCAGCGGTCTTCTTTATTGATGCAGCTTCTGAGACGAGTGGAACACCATTTACGAATTTTCAAGGATAAAGATAGTGAAGCATGGATTCGATCCTCGTTTCTGCCAGTTTATATGGCACAAGTTACTTGCAGGAATGCGAATCCATGCCGACCGGAAATTTTATTTAAAGAAGCGTGTTCGATACTTGAAACATGTCCTGGGGATGTTCAATTTCTCATATTCTGCGAATTTTGCATTCTGTTTGGCAGGGACGCAGCAGTCTCCAGCTCGACATCATTTCTGAGACCGGGTTTAGCGCAGGAGGCCTGTTTTTCCGTATACAGACGGCAGAGGGAGGATATTCTACAAGCTGTTTTCAATGAACTGTTAGAAGAATATTCTGAAATAAAGTGACACAATGATCAAGCGTATATTTTAAATACAATTTCTTGAGGCTCTTGAATTTCAAGAACTTATTCTCAGTTTGTATTTTCATTTTTCTGATGATCTTCCCTTAACATCAATGATCTTTACAGGCACCGTCTTAATTTCAAGACGGTAACTATAGATAATGATGATACATTATGAGGGATGTCTCATGTTTTCCTTTATCACAATGTTTCTAGTTTGCCAGGTTTCAAATTTTTTGCTCAGAGACTGTTTAATCTTCTACAATTGAATCTTACTTTGGAACGCTTTGTAATATATTCTGACTGTTTTAAATTTCTTGCACAGAAAAAATGTCATTACTTAAAGACACAATCCGTAATATAATCTTTGATAATACTTCTCTGGTTTTGATTATGCAAGCTATTTTTTCGTCAATGTATTAAAAACTTTGATGCATACTGAACTTCTTTTCAAAAATGTATTTCGTAAATAGTTAAGGATGGGGAATGCAGATTGTTACGAACGATTGAGGAAGTCGTTGGAGTGATCCACCTGGCAGCTTAAGCACTTGCACTATTGTCATGTTGTGAAGTTATTAGTATTGAGAATTGTTTATTGGTCATTATTAATTATTTTTCAAATCTATTTTAAATATTTATCTAATAAACTCGTATTTTTAAATTATTTGTACATTCAAATCTTAAATTGAAATAAAATGTGAAAGCCTCTTTAGGAGGAAATATCAATAAAATTCAAGCCTCTACTCCATCTTTGGAATAAACATCATAAAAAAAGATCGTTTACATCTTAACCATCCTTTCAACCCTCTATAAATCTATAAGTTGGTGGTCCTCCAAGCTATTTTCAATCAATTTTTTAATGCAATATTATGTTGTCAAATGAAACACTAACATCATTTCATAAATTGGGCAAAGCCACTTTCAATACTGTAACTAGGAGGTTAATATGGGTTGTCATTACATGTTTGTATTGTTTCAATCTATTTAATCACCCAATCTTTAGCGTTTGTAATTCATTTTGATTGATCAAACTACTTTGTTTAGATTTTTTTCCCATATAATCTTAAAAAATATAGAATTCCAATGTCAGTAGGATTTTGGTCAAATAAAGGAGTATATATAATCACCACCTACCTCATGCATCCAATTCTAAGAAAGCCTCTATTGCTATATATTTTTGCCATATCAATTTTATTGGGGGCACTTTTAGCACAACATGATGAGAGGCGAGAGGTAAATATATGGTTGTTTATTACATCAGTCACATCTTAGTTGATTATGAGCTCAATTATACTCCTATGGAATGAATATGTTTAGTAGTTATCTTTAGGTTACGAAATATTTGACACTACATGCTTGAACATCAATCAAATATAAATTATAGTATAGATCAACTCAAATATCTCGTATTAAGAACATCCCTCATAGGGTGAATAGCCAAGGGAGTCATACTCTAAGGAAGTATATACATGGTTGTTTATTACATCAGTCACACCTTAGCTGGATATGAGCTCAATTATACTCCTATGGAATTAATATGTTTAGTAGTTATCTTTAGGTTACAAAATATTTGACACTACATGCTTGAACATGAATCAGATCTCATTTATAGTGTAGATCAACTCAAATATCTCGTATTAAGAGCATCCCTCACAGGGTGAATGGCCAAGGGAGTCATACTCCATGAATATGTGGATGAAAAGACCATTTAATAGGTCATTGTTGATCAATTAGTTGAAGCCTCCTTTAATAGATACACATCCCGTGATAACAATTTTTCCTAACGAATCCATTTTCATGGTTAGTGACACATCAATATGAAAGCTCTACTTTGATGGTTCATACACATAGCATGGTTCAAGAGTTGGCATCCTATTCATTATCACCTAGGGAAATTTCATCCATAAGGATTTTAGCTTGTCGGCAAAATATGAGACTTTGATTACAAGGCTTAAATTGGTTATCTAGTGGAAAATCACATAATCACATGTCTATGGGGAGAGAGAACAACGCCCCTCAAATTGTGACCATGGATTAATAATGAATAGAGGATACCATTCCATCATTGATAAGAATCCTAAAGGATGGTACAAAAGTGGGATGCTAATGTATAGTGGGTGCATGATTATTGACTCACTTGCCAATCGACGATGTGCTTGTTGAGAGTCGAGACTATTAACCATTGTGGCACTGTTGTTTCATGTATAGAATTTTTAGCTTCTACAGATTTAGAGGATGTAAATTCATCTGATGCTTTAGAATCACTTTGCCATATTGGCTAG
>VDFB02192298.1:0-24076 GCA_007258455.2 Sequoia sempervirens | reverse complement strand
ATCCAACTGAGGTGTGATTGATAAAATAAACAACCATATATTTACCTCTCATCATGTTGTGCTAGAAGTGCCTCCAATAGAATTGATGTGGAAAATATATATAGCAATAGAGGCTTTCTTAGAATTAGAGGCATGAGATAGACGGTGATTCTAGATACTCCTTTATTTTACCAAAATGCCATTGAAAAAAGTCATCCCATTGGAGTTCTATATTTTTGTAGAGTATATGGGAAAAAACTTGATAAAAAAGTAGTTTGATCAATCAAAATCAAGTACAAAAACTCAAGATTAGGTGATTAAAGAGATTAAAATAATACAAACATCTAATGACAACCCATATTAACCTCTTAGTTACACTATTGAATGTCGCTTTGCCTAATTTATGAAATGATGTTAGTGCTCCATTTGAAAACATAATATTGCATTAAAAAATTGATAGAAAATGTCTTGGAGGGCTTCCAATTTATAGATTTTTAGAGGATTGAAAAGATGTTTAAGACATAAAGGAAGGACCTTTTTGATGATGTTTATTCTAAAGATAGAGTGATGGTTTGAATTTTGTTGATATCTTCTCCTAAAGAGGCTTTCACATTCTATTTAATATTAGGATTTGAATGTACAAAATAATTTAAAAATATGGGTTTAGGTAAATAATTATTAGACGAATATTTACCAAGCTTAAACTTTAGGGATAAATAGGGAAAATTATTTTAAATGAGCAATTAGTTTGAAAAGGAGACTGTAAGGTTATAGGAGGTTCAATGGTGATGACTGAAATGGGGAAAATTGGATGGTGAAGATTTGGCGGAGTATTGTAACTTGGTGCCTTTGAATAATTAAAAATAAATAAAAAATATTGGATTGTACCATAATTTCGAGGATATGAAGAATTTAAAATTTGGATTTAATAGAAAAGGCTAGTTTTTCTCATGTCTCAAGTATCTTGGCTAAACTTAAAATTAGGGAATAGAACATTTAGCCATACCCTTAAGTACCACTTGTCATGTGCATGCATGTACATGCTATGCAAATTGGACCCTCATAGCTGCATGGGTAGGTCAAATCCTAGATTAATCATTAATAATCTCATGTGCATATGATTAAAGGATAAATAAATGAATGGAGGATTAGGATCGATAATAAAAAAATGAAAAAATAACAAATTAAATAAATAAAAATTCTTATTTAATTTAGAAAGAACGGGGATAAGAGATCTAAGTAAATAATTATTAGATAAATATTTACCAAGGGTAGACTTTAGGGATTAATGGGATTAGCAAGAATACATGTGACCACTTGTTAGAAAAAAATAATGAGTCATAATTTTCTTCTTCTGTACAGAAATCAATTTTTGATTAACAAGAAGCACATTTGGATACTTGTTTGGAGAACAATAAATTAGGTTAAATCGAGGAAACGTTTAAATCCCGTTTTAACGGTAAAATATTAAACAAGTCTAAGCAATAAATCATTGGTAGGTTTAACAAGCACGTGTGAGAGGAGAATTGTTTTGGAGGGAAGGTCGTTATGTTGCCAGCACTAAAGTTAGTTAATTTGTCGATTCTCATCATATTGAATGTGTATGTGTAGTTAGATAGTCCTTGTAATAAGGTAAAATTTTCTAAGGACTTAGTATTATTTCATACAATATTATAATAGTTCTATAATATTAATATTATAGTATCTTAAATATATTTATTTTTTAAATATATATAAACATTTATGTTAAAATTATTTTATTTAATATTATTAAGATTAGAGGTATGACATTTTTATAGTTCATGGAATTTATTTAAAAAAATTAATAGGAAATGGTGTATAATTTTTTCCAATCACATTTCATGATTCGTCATTTTTTTAGATTATGGAATGTAGTGTTATAAAAAGTTAACACAAATTTTTTTTAATGTGAATCATAAAATGTAATAAAAACATGGATGTCGGAAATCTATACATGATTTTCACAATAAATTTTACAATATAATTATTAAAGAATTGTTTAGTTTTATTTACATAGGAATTTTTTTATTTCATTTTTATTTGACTCATTTTATTATGGAAATGATATAGTAATGACATGATTATATTTTAATTATTTTATTCACTTAAGAGTTATTCAATAGTTATATACATAAATTTACACTTCACCACATAAGATTCCATAATATTATTGTAGAAGGCCTTACGATGTAGTTATTATCTATTAATGGAGCTTCAACTAATTGATCAACAATGACCTATTATTTAATTCTCATTTCATCCAAATATTCAATGTTAAATTCATGGAGTATGCCCCCCTTGGCAATTCACCTTGTGAGGGGTGCTCTTAATAGGAGATAGTTGAGTTGGTCTACACAATAAATGAGATTTGAATGATGTTTAAGCATGTACTATCAAATATTTTGTGACCTAAAGATAAATACTAAACATATATTCATTCCATAGGAGTATAGTTGAGCTCATATCCAACTAAGGTGTGATTGATGTAATAAACAACCATATATTTACCTCTCATCATGTTGTGCTAGAAGTGCCCCCAATAAAATTGATGTGTCAAAAATATATAACAATAGAGGCTTGCTTAGAATTGGAGGCATGGGATAGGTGGTGATTCTAGATACTCCTTTATTTGACCAAAATCCTATTGACAAGAGTCATCCCATTGGAGTTCTACGTTTTTGTAGAGTATATGGGAAAAACCTAAAACAAAGTAGTTTGATCAATCAAAATGAAATACAAACACTCAAGATTAGGTGACTAAAGAGATTGAAATAGTAAAAACATCTAATGACAACCCATATTAACCTCCTAGTTACACTATTCAAAGTGGCTTTTCCCAATTTATGAAATGATATTAGTGCTTCATTTGACAACATAATATTGCATTAAAAGATTGATTGAAAATGGCTTGGAGGACCTCTGATTTATAGATTTTTAGAGGATTGAAAGGATTGTTTTGATTATATTGGAAAAGCATGTTTTAAAGGGACCTGAAACCCTTTACAAAAAAAGACACAAAATGCTAGAAAAGACTTTCAAAAAGCCACCAGTAGCAACCCAACAACCAAAAAACACAGCAAAATAAATGTTAGACAAGAATATAACAAATAGCTATCAACAACACCCAATAAGAAAAAAACAAAAAAAACAACCGAAAAGAAACCTACACCCAATAGGAAATAGAAAGCAACAAAGAAGAAGACAACACAATAGTCCAAGCTACTCAGGGTGTTGGCCACCTCAATCTATTGGTTCCTATGTCTTTCATCCATATCCGACAACTGCTTCTCAACATCAAAGGATCTCTTCTAATCAATCGTCCCTCTAACAATAGGTCCTTTGTCATCATCCTTAGTAATTTTTTTACCTTTTCCCTTGGCCGTGTGCTCTTTCTCCATAAGCTCAGAGAAATAAACCTAATCCTCCATGAGCTCATTAATCTTTCTGAAAAGGACTTCCAAGGAGTCTGCACTGTTCTTCATAAAGATATGACAAGCATGCATGCATTAGTTTTTTGATATCAGCATTCATACCCAAAACCTTGGCTTCTAGAGTAGGCAATTCCTTTCCTCACACAAAGATTTGAAGTCATGACAATAACCTTCAAAGTCTACTATTTTTTCAATAAGAATGTAAGGAACCAAAACCTTGGGAACATTCTTCAAATTATCCTTCAGACCTCTAATTTTAATATTAATATTATTGAACTTTTGTAGAGTCCACATAGCTAACTTAAAGGTACTAGTGGCCCCATCCCTAGCCATATCCAACAAATCATACATGGAGGTAGCGCCATCATCAAGTTAAGAAAAATCCTTAGAAAGAGGATTTACCTTCAAGGGCTCTTGTTTGGCTTTTTTCTTCTCCTTGTCCTCCTCATCCAAACCCCTTATCTCCTTGTCCTACTCCAACTTGGGAAATTACTACATTGGGGAATCCTCAATGGCCACTGTCTTATCACTAGAATCCTTGGCATCACTAAACACATTGGGGTCCTTAGCCAAAATGTCTAAGTCCTTCTTCTTCAAGTTAGCAATACACTTCAACAACCTTCGCAGCATGTCCACCAAACCCATAGCAATATCCTGTGTCCCCACCACAGGGCCACCACCAATAACATCCTTACCAACAACCACCTCCACAGTTTTGGGAGAGAAATCATCTAACCCCACTTATGTTACTCACTCTCAGAAAGGACAAGCCACTTAGTTTCCTTGTTACTCTTAGAACCACCCACATTCCTCTTCTTCGAAGAAGTAGCCACAACCATTGGAGATATGTCCTCCTCCTCTTCATTACATTCCTCCTCGTCATCCAAAGTAGAATTTGAGCCTAACATCACATCACTTAAAGTCTTCTCCTTACCCTTTATGGTAGGAGCAGGGATAAGAGAGTTAACATGCTCCATAATCAATAAAATAAGCCCTTCATGGACGATGGGAGCCCTCCTATTCTTCAGATGGGCATAATCCGTGACCTCTAAAGACGAAAGCAAAAAGAAAGGAAATGAAATAAAAAGCCATGTCTAAAATGGTTGAGAAGAGTAAAATGGTGACCAAGAATAGCTATAAACCTCCCCTTAAAAAAAGTCATCGATTGGGATGAACAAGAGGTCGATGACCTGGACACCATCACCCAACCAATCATAACTCGCACCAAGGAGTGGATCGATGGACAGGTGGCACATCTAAAGCGACAAGAAGTAGTCCTAACCTATGAAGGGCTCAAAAGCGAGCCAAGTGCAACAAAAGATGTCGCTGCCACCACATCGACTGGTGAGACCTCCAAGTCTCCTCAAGTCACCAGGTCCCAGAAAAGGAAAGGAATAGAGACCGCACAGTCTCCAGATCCCAAGGAACAAGCAAAGAAAGAAACGGGAGGCTCATCTCCCAAAAGGCTCAAACAAACAGTGGGTACAATAGAATTGCAGCCTCCATTGAATCTCCCTGCCCCTCCTGTTGTCCTGCCTACCTCCCTAGCTACGTCACCGCATCTCTACCGGGTGGAAATTTCTGTTCATCTCGCCCCTTCACCCCCGACCGGGTCAGTAGTCATCATAGATTCCTCTTCTGGCATAACCACTCCCCCTTCCTCTGCTACCATGTCGCCAATTACATCACTCCCTCTGGCAGCAATAACATCACCTATTCCTACTACCACAATGCCCGAGGCTCTTACACGACACATGCCGAACCTTCCCCCTGAGCTCTCCCAAATATTGATGAATCCAACTCTCCAAGCGGCCCTTGCCCAAGTCCTTGCAACGGCTCAACCTTCACAACCGCCAACAGGACCGCCAGCTATGGAAGCCACTATGCAAATCTCAAAAGAGTTGGAGGAACGAGAGTAGGAAGCCTCGAAGTCTATCGAGGAGGAGGCTGATGAGTATCACGTGCACCCTGAGTATGAGCGCTGAACCATCGATAGGTTGGTCTATGAGGGGGAGGAGACAGGCTCTTCCGAGAGTGGGGATGATGAGGATGGCTCAGGGGCTAAGGAGATCATCCAAACTTTCGATGAGGACCTTGAGGAGGAGGTGGCGTGGCAGCTAAATGAAGTTGGGGCAGAGGCAGAAGAGTCACCCCACGGTGAGGAAGGGCAGCCACCAGAAGAGCAACAGACAAAGGATCTATCTAAAGCTGAGACCCATGTTGCCAAGAGCCCTGAAGCTGAGGTTGCCGAGGAGAAGAAAGAAGAAGAAGCAGCAAAGGAACAAAGCCCCATACGGCAACCATCCACCGAGCCGCTCGTCAAGCGCCTCGTTTTAGTTCATGACTCCGATGAAGAGGAGGAAGATGCTACCCAAAAGAAAGGAGAACTCCAAAAGGGAAAGGAGGCAGAGGTCTTGCCCTTGACTGAGAAAGGCGAGGGTAGCCGTGATTCACCCAAGGATAATTCTGCTATGCCCGAATGGTTGGAAAGGCAACTTGAGAAAATGGCCCCACTACTGAAGTACCCAAGGGCAAGGTTGGAGGCCATCTTGGCTCAATCCTAGGTCACGACAAAGAAGGAGAAGAAGCCCAAGGTCAGATCCAAGATAACAATGGATGCTTCCGGCTCCCGAGCAGCACAAATTGCAACGCCTACACTTGGCCAAATAGGGGTGAGTTACAACATCTCCACCATTGACTTGGGGACAGCAACCAGAGAGCAAAAAGTTGAGCACCTTGAGGAGTCAGTGGCCACAGTGGTGCACCTAATAAAGCAGGACAAGGTCTCAAAGGATGAGCTCAAGGCACAAGTTGCAGCATTAACTGACTACATACACAATGGTCCTCAGTGGACGACCTGCCCACCACATCCATAGTTGTGCCGCAATTGCTTTCCAGGGAGCAAATAGACAAAATGGAAAGAAGGAAGAACTTGGAGAAAACCACTGAGGATTGGTTCCGATAGGTCGCATACGTCGAAACATGGGAATCAGCAGGGCTATGCGGACATCCAACAATTTCTTGGACTTGATGCAATCTCTAGAGAGCACGAGGAAGCTCTGCACCAATTTCCCCGCAATCTACGATTCCACCTTCCCAAAGATCGAGGCTATCCTTCAAATGCTCGAGGCCACGTGGGAGGAAAAGCTAGAGCTCAAGAAGGAAGATCACTGGCTAGTGGATGTGTGGCACAGAGACCTCGACAACCGAAAGGAGAGGTTGGAGCAAATCCTAAGTAGGGTGGATCCTGATATTGAGTGGATCAAGGAAATCCAGGTGAAATGTGCCCAATATCTAAAGTTGATGACGGGCTATGATATGCCCACTGTGCAAATGGATCCAGAGAAGATCAAACCATACTTCCAGGAGAAGATGTTCGACGGGATAGCTGGAGAAATCACGACGGAGTTCCTAAGTTTTGTTGCCCGTGCCTTCGACCAATCGGAGCTGTTTAGGGACCAAGGCTCGAAGTATGATGAAGATTGGAAAAGGCTGGAAGAAAATGCTAAGGAATGGAGCTACCAGGCATTGCGATGCGAAATCCTTAAATTTGACAAGCTCTAGGCTGTCATCCTCAAGTACATTGAACATGCAGCTTCCGAGGAGCAGGAGGACAGCCCAGCCAAAGACAAAGACCTCCCTGAAGAATAGGTACAGCCAAGAAAACATCAATCCACTAAAGGATGAAAGAGCTATAGTGCCATCCACAAGAGGACGAAATAGGGAAAAGACAGGAATGTAATTTTAAATTGAGATCTATTTGGGGGTAGGTGAAACCCTATTTTGTAAGAAATCTTGGCCACACAATGAGAATGAATCTTGGCCATTCATGTAACTTTTTGAAAACTATAAATAGGGCACTCCTCTCATTTGCAAAGAGAGAGTTGAGTTGTTGTAAAGACATGCTGCAGAAATTTACAAGAAATAGCATTGACTTGGTGTATTTCCTTGGTTTATCTCATGTTATTTGATTCATTCTCCAATGTTAGATGCTTGACTTAGATCTTATTGTTGCTTAGTTAGCTGTTTTCTTTCTTTGGTTAAATCTTAGGAATGCTGTTGGGTGATTGTGAAAATTCCTGCCTTGTTGATGATTCCTTAGTCCATACTTTTTGCTGTTTGCTGATGGTAGATAGCTGTGCAAAGTTAGCCTGGACTTAATTTTAAAAGCTGCTCCAAACATTTATCTTTGATTCATGCATGTATGTGATGGATGAAGGATGAAATATCTGCAGCCCTTAGAAGATAGCACAATTTCCATGATACTGTGAAATCCCTGGTTAAGTGGGATATTGTTTTAAGGAATTGTCCATGGCAGGAACTCCATTGTCACTATTCATAGTGAGCTTCAGACTTAGGAACTTTTTCTCTCCTTCGCCCTTTTCCTTTTTTTTTTAGTAACTGACCTATGTTAAGGTTCATTGCACATTGTAAAGCCAAATCCAACAACTAAATGGAGTTCAAGATTGTTGTTTGAACCCACAGCCGGTGCATAACAACTTCCCATCCTAAGAACTCCATTTCAAGATCCAACTTCCATGCTTTGTGTCCTTGCTTTGTATTTTCTGTAAGACCGCCTTGTGATTCTAGCAAATCACATCAAACTACTGAGGTATCTAAGCACTGTCATGACCTGACATCTGAGAGACCTTAGGATAGTGTTCTGCAATTCAATTATGGGAGATTGTCTTTCAAGAGAGGTAGTGCACCTATGCAGTGCCTATGTTGAGAAGTGCATAAAAACACCATCAACAATTTGTCTAAAGAATAATCAATTCACTAAGAGATACTACTACAGTTTTCACACAACTCGATCATAGCTGCTTCACAAGAATTGCAAGAGGCACTTTTAAATAGTACTGGCATCTAAAGCACAAGACATTTGAAAGAACCAATGCATGTGATGGTTGTGGATCAAGTTGTTAAAGAACCTTTGGAGTTCAATAATGCCACCAACATCTAAAATGGCATTTGACCAGCTGACAACAACAACTTTAAGCACCTTTGTTGCTTTCATTTATATGTAAGTTTGAAATTCCAAGTCTTCCCAGCTATACATGAGGCACTACAGCTTGCAATGCTATAACATCTCTCTGAAAAGTTCTGGGCAATAAGATGTGAAAGTAATTCAGCTCCAAGGTGTTGGACATAATGGGATGGTGATTCAAGCAATCCAAGTAACAACTCAATATCTTGACTAGGTGTGAGTTGCAGGTTGGTAAGAGATTGGGGCTTCTCTAGGATATTTTCTCTCAATACCCTATTTTGGTCTTATATGCTTACTTCTACAATCAAAGAACATAGATAATGTGGTGCATCAAGGAGGATTTCAAGAACAATATCAATTACCCTAGCTTTGACCATGTCAATCTTGCATTGGGGATGGTCATATGTTGCAACAACCTCTTCCTGTTGCTCACCATCCAACAAATTATTAGAGGCACAAACTCTAACTTCCTAAATGGGATTAGAATCTATTGTAAGAAGGTCTACAAGGGGCTAGATAGAATTGGAAGCTATAGAAGTTTCCTTTCCTCTCGAGATGGAAATTAAAATACTCCAGAGCAATGCGGTAACTTCCTTTAACTCTAAGGAACAAGATGATGATAAAATCTTGCATAAACTTAACTCTATTGAATTGACTTTAGCATCAAGAATAACTAAAGCCTTTGAAGAGCTTTAAGTTGATCGCTTGACTAGTGCACCAATTTCAGCTTCTTGTTCTCTCTCAAACCCCACAATAATCATTTGTACTAATGATCTTATTGCTTGCCTTTCAACATCATCATTTTCAATGTTCTCTGACTCAAAAATAGATTGCAGGGACATAGTCACATTTCAATCTAGCCCCCTTGAACCCAATTGAAGAACTGCTATAAGCTGAATGACAATACCTATTGTAGAATCCTAGTGCCAGATATTAGGACTATTCAATAGAACTCTTTGTAAACCTGTTACAGCTTCTTATTTTACATCTTGAGGACCCACGGATGGATATTTGGCTAAGATGTCTAAGGCTCCCACTTGACCCATGGCCAACTTGTTTCCATTATTGGCATTTTTCAATCTCAATTAAGAGCACTAGAGCAAGTGAAGTTACACCTGATTGATCTAGCATAGGCTTAAGTCGCACAAGTTCAACTAAAGAAGGTATAGATTTATGAGATGTGACAACCACCATATTGTCATCCACTTTAAAATGCCATTCAAGATGAACCTGAACAAGATTGCACACAAAAGAAAATTATTTAGATAATGCATCAAGTGTTGATATGTTCAATTCTACATAGCCAAGCATTGATATTAGACCCCTAGCTACTCGTGAATTTTCAACTACGAGAAGTGTTCTCCCATTACCATTGCAAAAAAGGGTAGCCAATGCTAGAGCAGCAAAAAACCTATCAATCGCTTTGCCAGACCTTGGTAAATTGGTGAGAGATGGTATTTCTTGCATGACTGCATCAACTCGAATAACATCTCTATCTTTGAATAGGATAGCTAACACAACTATGCTAGCCCATGTCCCTCCACCATCCTCCACCTCCATTTGAAACTAACAAACAAATACTCTCAATTCTATATCATAACCCAGAACAATCTTTGTCATTAACAAATCTTCTAGTACATAGAAATTCTAAAAACTTAATAGAATGTAAAAGACATTAAACTAGAAAAACTCTAATGATAAAAAATCAGACTAAAAATAGATGTATAAAATAAGAAACAAGAAAATAAAAAATCAGAAATGCAAAATACTTGTCAACTTAACACAAAAGTGGAAAGAATGAACACTTCAAATACAATAGAATATGGACAACCTCAAGTAAAGAGTACTAAACACACACACTTAGCATACATAACAGGGATGCAAAACAAGTATAGAGAAATGGACTGCAGTAAACCACTAATGAAAGAAAAAAAGTCTGGTAGAAGCCAAAGTCCTTCTTGTAATGCATTTGGAGAAAAATTTGTAAGTTGTTCGGTTAAGACTTCAATTGCACCTACTTCGATGATGGCAGCTTTGGTTTCACTATAATAAGAAGAAATTATTGATAGCAACCATAGGGCAACTGTTACTAAGAAAATGGATTCTCAATCATGCACTGAGAATGCATCTCCTTCTCCAAGCTTCCCAACTTGTCTTTCATACACATTGTTAACTCTATCAATCCTTCAATCATTAATTTATGTTGCTTGTTCTAGTATATGCAAAAGAGAGCAAATGGGTTGAATAAAAAATCCACATTCCTTTGGTGAGCCAATGTTCGATACCTTTGTGCTTTGCAATACAAATAAGAAGAGGGAGGTCCATATGGCCAAAAATTTCACCAATGGTTCCAAGTTGTAAGGTGATTCAGAAAGTATTTCCCATGGAGGAAAGCTGGAAGTTCCACCTTGTCTCTCTCTAGCCAATATGGCAAAGTGATTCTAAAGCATCAGATGAAGTTACATCCTCTAAATCTGTAGAAGCTAAAAAGTCTATCCATGAAACAACAGTGCCACAATGGTTAATAGTCTCGACTCTCAACAAGCACATCGTCGATTGGCAAGTGAGTCAATAATCATGCACCTACTATACATTAGCATCCCACTTTTGTACCATCCTTTAGGATTCTTATCAATGATGGAATGGTATCCTCTATTCATTATTAATCCATGTGGTCACAATTTGAGAGTCCCCATAGACATGTGATTATGTGATTTTCCACTAGATAACCAATTTAAGCCTTGTAATCAAAGTCTCATATTTTGCCGACAAGCTAAAATCCTTATGGATGAAATTTCCCTAGGTGATAATGAATAGGATGCCAACTCTTGAACCATGCTATGTGTATGAACCATCAAAGTAGAGCTTTCATATTGATGTGTCACTAACCATGAAAATGGATTCATTAGGAAAAATTGTTATCACGGGATGTGTATCTATTAAAGGAGGCTTCAACTAATTGATCAACAATGACCTATTAAATGGTCTTTTCATCCACATATTCATGGAGTATGACTCCCTTGGCCATTCACCCTGTGAGGGATGCTCTTAATACGAGATATTTGAGTTGATCTACACTATAAATGAGATTTGATTCATGTTCAAGCATGTAGTGTCAAATATTTTGTAACCTAAAGATAACTACTAAACATATTAATTCCATAGGAGTATAATTGAGCTCATATCCAGCTAAGGTGTGACCGATGTAATAAACAACCATGTATATACTTCCTTAGAGTATGACTCCCTTGGCTATTCACCCTATGAGGGATGTTCTTAATACGAGATATTTGAGTTGATCTATACTATAATTTATATTTGATTGATGTTCAAGCATGTAGTGTCAAATATTTCGTAACCTAAAGATAACTACTAAACATATTCATTCCATAGGAGTATAATTGAGCTCATAATCAACTAAGATGTGACTGATGTAATAAACAACCATATATTTACCTCTCGCCTCTCATCATGTTGTGCTAAAAGTGCCCCCAATAAAATTGATATGGCAAAAATATATAGCAATAGAGGCTTTCTTAGAATTGGATGCATGAGGTAGGTGGTGATTATATATACTCCTTTATTTGACCAAAATCCTACTGACATTGGAATTCTATATTTTTTAAGAGTATATGGGAAAAAAATCTAAAACAAAGTAGTTTGATCAATCAAAATGAATTACAAACGCTAAAGATTGGGTGATTAAATAGATTGAAACAATACAAACATGTAATGACAACCCATATTAACCTCCTAGTTACAGTATTGAAAGTGGCTTTGCCCAATTTATGAAATGATGTTAGTGTTTCATTTGACAACATAATATTGCATTAAAAAATTGATTGAAAATAGCTTGGAGGACCACCAACTTATAGATTTATAGAGGGTTGAAAGGATGGTTAAGATGTAAACGATCTTTTTTTATGATGTTTATTCCAAAGATGGAGTAGAGGCTTGAATTTTATTGATATTTCCTCCTAAAGAGGCTTTCACATTTTATTTCAATTTAAGATTTGAATGTACAAATAATTTAAAAATACGAGTTTATTAGATAAATATTTAAAATAGATTTGAAAAATAATTAATAATGACCAATAAACAATTCTCAATACTAATAACTTCACAACATGACAATAGTGCAAGTGCTTAAGCTGCCAGGTGGATCACTCCAACGACTTCCTCAATCGTTCGT
The DNA here is from genome assembly GCA_007258455.2 of Sequoia sempervirens. Taxonomy (NCBI): domain Eukaryota; kingdom Viridiplantae; phylum Streptophyta; class Pinopsida; order Cupressales; family Cupressaceae; genus Sequoia; species Sequoia sempervirens. Next base: position 11,466 of record VDFB02192298.1, on the reverse strand, counting down.
AACAATCTGCATTCCCCATCCTTAACTATTTACGAAATACATTTTTGAAAAGAAGTTCAGTATGCATCAAAGTTTTTAATACATTGACGAAAAAATAGCTTGCATAATCAAAACCAGAGAAGTATTATCAAAGATTATATTACGGATTGTGTCTTTAAGTAATGACATTTTTTCTGTGCAAGAAATTTAAAACAGTCAGAATATATTACAAAGCGTTCCAAAGTAAGATTCAATTGTAGAAGATTAAACAGTCTCTGAGCAAAAAATTTGAAACCTGGCAAACTAGAAACATTGTGATAAAGGAAAACATGAGACATCCCTCATAATGTATCATCATTATCTATAGTTACCGTCTTGAAATTAAGACGGTGCCTGTAAAGATCATTGATGTTAAGGGAAGATCATCAGAAAAATGAAAATACAAACTGAGAATAAGTTCTTGAAATTCAAGAGCCTCAAGAAATTGTATTTAAAATATACGCTTGATCATTGTGTCACTTTATTTCAGAATATTCTTCTAACAGTTCATTGAAAACAGCTTGTAGAATATCCTCCCTCTGCCGTCTGTATACGGAAAAACAGGCCTCCTGCGCTAAACCCGGTCTCAGAAATGATGTCGAGCTGGAGACTGCTGCGTCCCTGCCAAACAGAATGCAAAATTCGCAGAATATGAGAAATTGAACATCCCCAGGACATGTTTCAAGTATCGAACACGCTTCTTTAAATAAAATTTCCGGTCGGCATGGATTCGCATTCCTGCAAGTAACTTGTGCCATATAAACTGGCAGAAACGAGGATCGAATCCATGCTTCACTATCTTTATCCTTGAAAATTCGTAAATGGTGTTCCACTCGTCTCAGAAGCTGCATCAATAAAGAAGACCGCTGGTTCTCGGATGTGTAGGCAGCAAAATAGTCACTGTAAAGTTGCTGAACTAGTGAATCTGAATCAATAAACTTTCTTTCCACCTCGCATCTTTTGCACTTGCATTCACAGCCGAAGCCGAAGGATTGGCAAAGTGGATGTCGAATATTATGGGGAACCAGGACACCGAAATAGGGTATGGTGATTTCTTGACCCATTTCGATTTCCTTGGTCGCATAGACTCTCAAAATATCACCTGCACCTATTCTTGCTGCGTTGGGCGCGCATGAATGGTTAAGAAAAGAAGGTGCGAGCCATACCCCATAATAGCGCCTTGAGGGAATGGAAGCAGAAAAGAGTGCATTCACACCATTAGTTCGGACAACACCTGGAGACGAGTTGTCCAATGCTGTGCGTTCTATGATATGAAGGACGAGGCTGTCAAATATTCCAGGCACTGTATGCTCTCCCATTCTAGCTGACAGTTTGTTCTCTTCTGCGGACTCCTTTATGAAATCTGACATTTGGGGAAGGAAGTGTGCCAATTGAGGGATGCGGCTTGCAAGAGAAAGAAAGAGTTTCGCCCTGTTGTCTCCGCATGAACTCAGCGCTTCTTTCACCTTTTGAAGCAGCCCATTCTTGACGGGATCGGCCATAGCATTGTCGGACACAGCAAAAGCGTTGCTAATCAACACCACCTCTCCTACCTGAATATTGCGCGTGGCAAAGAAACCCCTGCCACACCCATTCCTTGTCGTTCTGATCTCCACTGACCCAAAGAAATCTCCATCTGGTGCGCCAGGCCCTGCTTCTCCTGTAATGGTTTCACCCATGTCTAACGATTTGCTATAGGTGGAAGTGAAGTTTTGGTCGTCCTTATCTTGAAAATGAAAATGATACGGATCTTTGGATCTCCCGATAGGCAAGAATTCTTGTATTTTATTCTTGAACCCATAGCTGTTGGAAGAGTCGAGCTTACGGCATTTCTCCGCATCTTGTAGCGCTTGGGCATGTCGCCCAAGTTGCATTTGGGCGTGAAATCTATTATAGTACAGGTCAAGGAGTGAGAGGTCATCCACACGCAGTCCCTTCAAGTAGCTTATCTCACATTTAGTAAAATTTCGAATACTTTTCTCCCATTCTTTTGCATTATAAGCGTAATTTGCACAATCCATCCAGCCCTCGAATTTTTCTATACCAACTGTAACGTTTGCGTCCCCAGAATCTGCAACTTTTCTTGGCCTTATCCATTCAATTGAAAGGGGATTCTCTACCTGAATGTATATAAGACCGCTTTCAGCTTTTATAAGCATGGGCTCCATGACAGCAACATTCCTGTTGCGTGGATAATTTATTCTTGCAAAATACTGATCACAAGATTGGGGATCTTCAGGAACTATAGAAAGAACCACTGCCATCTTAGTCTCAACATCCTCTAGCACAGTAAAGACTCTCCCAAACTGGAAAGCATCAACACAGAGTTTCCCATATAACACAACGCACTCATTGCGCCGCCCAATTTTCAAATCCTTGAGGTTCACCGGAACAAGATCAGTGGAAAACTGTGTTCCTTTATGGCACACTTCGTATCTTTTTCCACGCCTGTTCTCCAACTGCAAAATCTTTGCAACCCTAGGCTTTGTGAGATCCATGGCAGCTTTGTCATGGATTGAAGTTAAAAACTTCTTATCGAAGTTGTTAATGGCAGCGAAGGAGGTGTTAGCTCTCAGATCACCTCCTCCAATGATGCCAAGAAGCCTGTCAAAATATGGGGGATCCGCCTGACATGACTCTGCAGGAAACAGAACGGTGGCCTTTGATGCTTCTTGAGCCATAGCTGCTGATTCTCCTCCTCCTTGTGCTAATTGAAATCAATTCAGGGAGTTGTCCAAAAATGGGTGGAGAACTCACGAACGGCAGCTACGTACAAATAAGTTTTTGAGAACCTGGGGAAAGGTTAAATACAGACATATCACAAGTTATTAAAATGACAAAACGTTCAAATCTGTTTTACCGGTAAAATATTAAACAAGAACCAATAAATCATTTACTAGAAATAAGTTTGATTGATAGGTTTAACAAGCACGCACGTGTGAGAGGGGAACTGTCCGAGGGAAGGTTGTCTGCCCGATCTCATGTATGGTACCGGCACTAAACTTAGTTTATTTGTCGATTCTCTTTATATTGAATGTGTATGTGTAGTTAAATAGCCCTTGTAATAAGGTAAAATTTTGAAGGACTTGTGGAAGGTATTATGTCATATAATATTATAATAATTCAGATATCCAAAATATAAATATTTTTAGAGTATTTATAAATATTTAAATTAAAGTTATTTTATTTTAAATTATTAAGACTAGAGATATCATTTTTTATAGTTTATAGAATGTATTGTAAAACTTTTGGTAGAAAATTGTGTATAATTTTTTTCAATCATATTTTGTGATTCGCCATCTTTTTGGATTATGGAGTGTAGTGTTACAAAAAATGTCAATGCAAAAAAAATCTTGATGTTGATCAGAAAATGTAATAAAAACATGAAAGTGGAAAATCTATACACATTTTTTGCAATAAACTTTTATAATATAATTACTAAAGAATATTTCACTTTTATTTACTTCGGATTTTTTTACTTAGCATTATTTTATTTTATTTTTATTTGAGTCATTTTAATATTAAAAAGAAATATATGACAATTATATTATAGTAATGACATGATTATATTTTAATTATTTTATTAACTTAGACTTATTCAATAGATTTATACATAAAATTTACGCTTCAACACATAAGATTCCATAATATTATTGTAGAAGGCATTACAATGTAATTATTATCTATTTATGGAGCTTCAACTAATTGATTAACAATGACCTATTATTTAATGGTCTTTTCATCCGCATATTCAATGTCAAATTCATGGAGTATGACCCCCTTGGTCATTCACCCTGTAAGGGATGCTCTTAATACTTTGAGTTGGTTTACACAATAAATGAGATTTGTTTGATGTTTAAGCATGTATTGTCAAATGTTTTGTGACCTAAAGATAACTACTAAACATATTCATTCCGTAGGAGTATACTTGAGCTCATATCCAACTGAGGTGTGATTGATAAAATAAACAACCATATATTTACCTCTCATCATGTTGTGCTAGAAGTGCCTCCAATAGAATTGATGTGGAAAATATATATAGCAATAGAGGCTTTCTTAGAATTAGAGGCATGAGATAGACGGTGATTCTAGATACTCCTTTATTTTACCAAAATGCCATTGAAAAAAGTCATCCCATTGGTGTTCTATATTTTTGTAGAGTATATGGGAAAAAACTTGATAAAAAAGTAGTTTGATCAATCAAAATCAAGTACAAAAACTCAAGATTAGGTGATTAAAGAGATTAAAATAATACAAACATCTAATGACAACCCATATTAACCTCTTAGTTACACTATTGAATGTCGCTTTGCCTAATTTATGAAATGATGTTAGTGCTCCATTTGAAAACATAATATTGCATTAAAAAATTGATAGAAAATGTCTTGGAGGGCTTCCAATTTATAGATTTTTAGAGGATTGAAAAGATGTTTAAGACATAAAGGAAGGACCTTTTTGATGATGTTTATTCTAAAGATAGAGTGATGGTTTGAATTTTGTTGATATCTTCTCCTAAAGAGGCTTTCACATTCTATTTAATATTAGGATTTGAATGTACAAAATAATTTAAAAATATGGGTTTAGGTAAATAATTATTAGACGAATATTTACCAAGCTTAAACTTTAGGGATAAATAGGGAAAATTATTTTAAATGAGCAATTAGTTTGAAAAGGAGACTGTAAGGTTATAGGAGGTTCAATGGTGATGACTGAAATGGGGAAAATTGGATGGTGAAGATTTGGCGGAGTATTGTAACTTGGTGCCTTTGAATAATTAAAAATAAATAAAAAATATTGGATTGTACCATAATTTCGAGGATATGAAGAATTTAAAATTTGGATTTAATAGAAAAGGCTAGTTTTTCTCATGTCTCAAGTATCTTGGCTAAACTTAAAATTAGGGAATAGAACATTTAGCCATACCCTTAAGTACCACTTGTCATGTGCATGCATGTACATGCTATGCAAATTGGACCCTCATAGCAGCATGGGTAGGTCAAATCCTAGATTAATCATTAATAATCTCATGTAATGAATGGAGGATTAGGATCGATAATAAAAAAATGAAAAAATAACAAATTAAATAAATAAAAATTCTTATTTAATTTAGAAAGAACGGGGATAAGAGATCTAAGTAAATAATTATTAGATAAATATTTACCAAGGGTAGACTTTAGGGATTAATGGGATTAGCAAGAATACATGTGACCACTTGTTAGAAAAAAATAATGAGTCATAATTTTCTTCTTCTGTACAGAAATCAATTTTTGATTAACAAGAAGCACATTTGGATACTTGTTTGGAGAACAATAAATTAGGTTAAAACGAGGAAACGTTTAAATCCCGTTTTAACGGTAAAATATTAAACAAGTCTAAGCAATAAATCATTGGTAGGTTTAACAAGCACGTGTGAGAGGAGAATTGTTTTGGAGGGAAGGTCGTTATGTTGCCAGCACTAAAGTTAGTTAATTTGTCGATTCTCATCATATTGAATGTGTATGTGTAGTTAGATAGTCCTTGTAATAAGGTAAAATTTTCTAAGGACTTAGTATTATTTCATACAATATTATAATAGTTCTATAATATTAATATTATAGTATCTTAAATATATTTATTTTTTAAATATATATAAACATTTATGTTAAAATTATTTTATTTAATATTATTAAGATTAGAGGTATGATATTTTTATAGTTCATGGAATTTATTTAAAAAAATTAATAGGAAATGGTGTATAATTTTTTCCAATCACATTTCATGATTCGTCATTTTTTTAGATTATGGAATGTAGTGTTATAAAAAGTTAACACAAATTTTTTTTAATGTGAATCATAAAATGTAATAAAAACATGGATGTGGAAAATCTATACATGATTTTCACAATAAATTTTACAATATAATTATTAAAGAATTGTTTACTTTTATTTACATAGGAATTTTTTTATTTCATTTTTATTTGACTCATTTTATTATGGAAATGATATAGTAATGACATGATTATATTTTAATTATTTTATTCACTTAAGAGTTATTCAATAGTTATATACATAAATTTACACTTCACCACATAAGATTCCATAATATTATTGTAGAAGGCCTTACGATGTAGTTATTATCTATTAATGGAGCTTCAACTAATTGATCAACAATGACCTATTATTTAATTCTCATTTCATCCAAATATTCAATGTTAAATTCATGGAGTATGCCCCCCTTGGCAATTCACCTTGTGAGGGATGCTCTTAATAGGAGATAGTTGAGTTGGTCTACACAATAAATGAGATTTGAATGATGTTTAAGCATGTACTATCAAATATTTTGTGACCTAAAGATAAATACTAAACATATATTCATTCCATAGGAGTATAGTTGAGCTCATATCCAACTAAGGTGTGATTGATGTAATAAACAACCATATATTTACCTCTCATCATGTTGTGCTAGAAGTGCCCCCAATAAAATTGATGTGTCAAAAATATATAACAATAGAGGCTTGCTTAGAATTGGAGGCATGGGATAGGTGGTGATTCTAGATACTCCTTTATTTGACCAAAATCCTATTGACAAGAGTCATCCCATTGGAGTTCTACGTTTTTGTAGAGTATATGGGAAAAACCTAAAACAAAGTAGTTTGATCAATCAAAATGAAATACAAACACTCAAGATTAGGTGACTAAAGAGATTGAAATAGTAAAAACATCTAATGACAACCCATATTAACCTCCTAGTTACACTATTCAAAGTGGCTTTTCCCAATTTATGAAATGATATTAGTGCTTCATTTGACAACATAATATTGCATTAAAAGATTGATTGAAAATGGCTTGGAGGACCTCTGATTTATAGATTTTTAGAGGATTGAAAGGATTGTTTTGATTATATTGGAAAAGCATGTTTTAAAGGGACCTGAAACCCTTTACAAAAAAAGACACAAAATGCTAGAAAAGACTTTCAAAAAGCCACCAGTAGCAACCCAACAACCAAAAACACAGCAAAATAGGTGTTAGACAAGAATATAACAAATAGCTACCAACAACATCCAATAAGAAAAAAACAAAAAAAACAACCGAAAAGAAACCTACACCCAATAGGAAACAGAAAGCAACAAAGAAGAAGACAACACACTAGTCCAAGCTACTCAGGGTGTTGGCCACCTCAATCTATTGGTTCCTATGTCTTTCATCCATATCCAACAACTCCTTCTCAACATCAAAGGATCTCTTCTAATCAATCGTCCCTCTAACAATAGGTCCTTTGTCATCATCCTTAGCAATTTTTTTACCTTTTCCCTTGGCCGTGTGCTCTTTCTCCATAAGCTCAGAGAAATAAACCTAATCCTCCATGAGCTCATTAATCTTTCTGAAAAGGACTTCCAAGGAGTCTGCACTGTTCTTCATAAAGATATGACAAGCATGCATGCATTAGTTTTTTGATATCAGCATTCATACCCAAAACCTTGGCTTCTAGAGTAGGCAATTCCTTTCCTCACACAAAGATTTGAAGTCATGACAGGAACCTTCAAAGTCTACTATTTTTTCAATAAGAATGTAAGGAACCAAAACCTTGGGAACATTCTTCAAATTATCCTTCAGACCTCTAATTTTAATATTAATATTATTGAACTTTTGTAGAGTCCACATAGCTAACTTAAAGGTACTAGTGGCCCCATCCCTAGCCATATCCAACAAATCATACATGGAGGTAGCGCCATCATCAAGTTAAGAAAAATCCTTAGAAAGAGGATTTACCTTCAAGGGCTCTTGTTTGGCTTTTTTCTTCTCCTTGTCCTCCTCATCCAAACCCCTTATCTCCTTGTCCTACTCCAACTTGGGAAATTACTACATTGGGGAATCCTCAATGGCCACTGTCTTATCACTAGAATCCTTGGCATCACTAAACACATTGGGGTCCTTAGCCAAAATGTCTAAGTCCTTCTTCTTCAAGTTAGCAATACACTTCAACAACCTTCGCAGCATGTCCACCAAACCCATAGCAATATCCTGTGTCCCCACCACAGGGCCACCACCAATAACATCCTTACCAACAACCACCTCCACAGTTTTGGGAGAGAAATCATCTAACCCCACTTATGTTACTCACTCTCAGAAAGGACAAGCCACTTAGTTTCCTTGTTACTCTTAGAACCACCCACATTCCTCTTCTTCGAAGAAGTAGCCACAACCATTGGAGATATGTCCTCCTCCTCTTCATTACATTCCTCCTTGTCATCCAAAGTAGAATTTGAGCCTAACATCACATCACTTAAAGTCTTCTCCTTACCCTTTATGGTAGGAGCAGGGATAAGAGAGTTAACATGCTCCATAATCAATAAAATAAGCCCTTCATGGAGGATGGGAGCCCTCCTATTCTTCAGATGGGCATAATCAGTGACCTCTAAAGATGAAAGCAAAAAGAAAGGAAATGAAATAAAAAGCCATGTCTAAAATGGTTGAGAAGAGTAAAATGGTGACCAAGAATAGCTATAAACCTCCCCTTAAAAAAAGTCATCGATTGGGATGAACAAGAGGTCGATGACCTGGACACCATCACCCAACCAATCATAACTCGCACCAAGGAGTGGATCGATGGACAGGTGGCACATCTAAAGCGACAAGAAGTAGTCCTAACCTATGAAGGGCTCAAAAGTGAGCCAAGTGCAACAAAAGATGTCGCTGCCACCACATCGACTGGTGAGACCTCCAAGTCTCCTCAAGTCACCAGGTCCCAGAAAAGGAAAGGAATAGAGACCGCATAGTCTCCAGATCCCAAGGAACAAGCAAAGAAAGAAACGGGAGGCTCATTCCCAAAAGGGTCAAACAAACAGTGGGTACAATAGAATTGCAGCCTCCATTGAATCTCCCTGCCCCTCCTGTTGTCCTGCCTACCTCCCTCGCTACGGCCACCGCATCTCCGCCGGTGTGGAAATTTCTGTTCATCTCGCCCCTTCACCCCCGACCGGGTCAGTAGTCGTCATAGATTCCTCTTCTGGCATAACCACTCCCCCTTCCTCTGCCACCATGTCGCCAATTACATCACTCCCTCTAGCAGCAATAACATCACCTATTCCTACTGCCACAATGCCTAAGGCTCTTACACGACACATGTTGAACCTTCCCCCTGAGCTCTCCCAAATATTGATGAATCCAACTCTCCAAGCGGCCCTCGCTAAAGTCCTTACAACGGCCCAACCTTCACAACTGCCAACAAAACCGCCAGCTATTGAAGCCACTATGAAAATCTCAAAAGAGTTGGAGGAACAAGAGCAGGAAGCCTCGAAGTCTATCGAGGAGGAGGCTGATGAGTATCACGAGCACCCTGAGTATGAGCGCTGAACCATCGACAGGCTGGTCTACGAGGGGGAGGAGACAAGCTTTTCCGAGAGTGGGGATGAGGAGGATGGGTCAGGGGCTAAGGAGATCATCCAAACTTTCGATGAAGACCTTGAGGAAGAGGTGGCGCGACACCTAAATGATGTTGGGGCAGAGGCAAAAGAGTCACCCCATGATGAGGAAGGGCAGCCACCAGAAGAGCAACAGACAAAGGATCTATCTAAAGCTGAGACCCATGTTGCCAAGAGCCCTGAAGCTGAGGTTGCCGAGGAGAAGAAAGAAGAAGAAGCAGCAAAGGAACAAAGCCCCATACGGCAACCATCCACCGAGCCGCTCGTCAAGCGCCTTGTTTTAGTTCATGACTCCGATGAAGAGGAGGAAGATGCTACCCAAAAGAAAGGAGAACTCCAAAAGGGAAAGGAGGCAGAGGTCTTGCCCTTGACTGAGAAAGGCGAGGGTAGCCGTGATTCACCCAAGGATAATTGTGCTATGCCCGAATGGTTGGAAAGGCAACTTGAGAAAATGGCCCCACTACTGAAGTACCCAAGGGCAAGGTTGGAGGCCATCTTGGCTCAATCCTAGGTCACGACAAAGAAGGAGAAGAAGCCCAAGGTCAGATCCAAGATAACAATGGATGCTTCCGGCTCCCGAGCAGCACAAATTGCAACGCCTACACTTGGCCAAACAGGGGTGAGTTACAACATCTCCACCATTGACTTGGGGACAACAACTAGAGAGCAAAAGCTGAGCACCTTGAGGAGTCAGTGGCCACAGTGGTGCACCTAATAAAGCAGGACAAGGTCTCAAAGGATGAGCTCAAGGCACAAGTTGCAGCATTAACTGACTACATACAGCAATGGTCCCCAGTGGACGACCTGCCCACCACATCCATAGTTGTGCCGCAATTGCTTTCCAGGGAGCAAATAGACAAAATGGAAAGAAGGAAGAACTTGGAGAAAACCACTGAGGATTGGTTCCGATAGGACGCATACGTCGAAAACATGGGAATCAACAGGGCTATGCGGACATCCAACAATTTCTTGGACTTGATGCAATCTCTAGAGAGCACGAGGAAGCTCTGCACCAATTTCCTCGCAATCTACGATTCCACCTTCCCAAAGATCGAGGCTATCCTTCAAATGCTCGAGGCCACATGAGAGGAAAAGCTAGAGCTCAAGAAGGAAGATCACTGGCTAGTGGATGTGTGGCACAGAGACCTCGACAACCGAAAGGAGAGGTTGGAGCAAATCCTAAGTAGGGTGGATCCTAATATTGAGTGGATCAAGGAAATCTAGGTGGAATGTGCCCAATATCTAAAGTTGATGACGAGCTATGATATGCCCACTGTGCAAATGGATCCAGAGAAGATCAAACCATACTTCCAGGAGAAGATGTTTGGCGGGATAGCTGGAGAAATCACGACGGAGTTCCTGAGTTTTGTTGCCCGTGCCTTCGACCAATCGGAGCTGTTTAGGGACCAAGGCTCGAAGTATGATGAAGATTGGAAAAGGCTGGAAGAAAATGCTAAGGAATGGAGCTACCAGGCATTGCGATGCGAAATCCTTAAATTTGACAAGCTCTAGGCTGTCATCCTTAAGTACATTGAACATGCAGCTTCCGAGGAGCAGGAGGACAGCCCAGCCAAAGACAAAGACCTCCAAGAATAGCTAGCAGCCTAAGAAAAACATCAATCCACTAAAGATGAAAGAGTTTAGAAAAGCATCCACAAGAGGACGAAATAGGGAAAAGACAGGAATCTAATTTTAAATTGAGATCTATTTGGGGGTAGATGAAACCCTATTTTGTAAGAAATCTTGGCCACACAATGAGAACGAATCTTGGCCATTCATGTAACTTTTTGAAAACTATAAATAGGGCACTCCTCTCATTTGCAAAGAGAGAGTTGAGTTGTTGTAAAGACATGCTGCAGAAATTTACAAGAAATAGCATTGACTTGGTGTATTTCCTTGGTTTGACCCCATGTTATTTGATCTATTCTCCAATGTTAGATGCTTGAATTAGGATCTTATTGTTGCTTAGCTGTTTCTTTCTTTCGGGTTAAATCTAGAATGTTGTTGGGTGATTGTGAAAAATTCTCGCCTTCGTTGACATCTTAGTC
>VDFB02192294.1:0-20742 GCA_007258455.2 Sequoia sempervirens | reverse complement strand
TAACTAGCATACCTATATTTAAAAAAAAATATTTAAGTACGTTGAGATATATCCTTCTCAAAGCGCCTATTCCACCTATGTGTAGTAATTTGATTAAAAAACAACATTATTTTAACCAACTAAACAACATTATTTTAAATTGGATGATGTTTGAGTTCCTTAGATTGAGAGTTCATTAATTAAGAGTTAATTTATCTTACTTTAGAGTTGTTTAAGAATTATTTCACTTTATTTGATTTATTCACCATAATTGTCACTTTAATTGTGATACATGGCTAGGTAGACCTTTATTTGTTCTTCACACTTTCTCCATGATTTTACAATGTGTCATTGTTCTTGATAATTTTTAACATTAAATTTGTTATCACATTTTCATGAATTCTTTGAGGTTGAAGGTTTTTTGAAGATGAGAGAGTATGTTATAGAGCTAGATCATCATGATTGACTTTACAAATGATCATTACCAATAGGGCATGTTGCAGACCTAGTTAATATTTATTAAAATTCATAGTGGTCATCACCAAAGAATGCATTTACTCACTTTAATGGGACATCTATCAAACATACCCATTAACCCCATATATAAATAACATAACACCTTATTCATTGATTTTCAAATACCCTTGAAAATAGCCATATCTTTCAAAAACTTGTTTTCAAAGTGAATTATAATTATAATTATGTTTGTTAAAAAAAAACAATTTGTGTGGATCTTAATCTTTTTCAGCTATGCTTAGAAAAATAGTATATTTAACTAAAACTTTACAATTGTTGCCATCTCCTCGCAGGATTTTCACAAACGGTTCAAACTTTATATGTTTTAGACTATACATACCAAAAAACTTACATAAGTTCTAACACATTACGAAACATAATTCGATTTAAAAAAGAAAAATCTTTATAGTTCAAGCCTCTTGTTTATACACTTGTTTTATTTAACAAATCTTATTTACACATGCATGGAGTAAACTTATTTTCTAGATCTTTTTTTTTAACTGAATTTTATTAGTCAAGACAAACGAATAAACTCTTTTTAAGAAAATGGTAAATCTTGGCATTCAACTATATTTATCAGTTAAATGCAGCATATACAGTAAACCCCATCCAGAGTAAGGCAACATTTTGAAATCCAAAAATATGAAGAATCAACTTGTAGCCTTTTCCCCTAAAACAAAACTTAATTCTGTTGTAGGACGTTTCCGACAACACTAGCACATCAGACATCCCCTTGAGCTGACCTTAAATCTTGCAAATTGATATGTTCGTCTGCTTTGAACGATTTCAAAATTTTTTGAACTTGACATATCTTCTATTAATTTCTATCAGCATGTGAGAAAAATCAAGGTAGTTATAGATGCATGTCATGAAGGTCTGTAGCAGCCAGGAGTTTTTAGTTGTTGAACTCCTTTTCTGCAAGTGAAAAGAGAGATACGTTAAAAAAATAAACCTTGGTTTTTTATCCACTACAAACTAAATCAACTTATAAATTTAAACTAAAGTAGATATCTATCTTAAATCCCTTATGAATATAGTTTAAAATAGAAACTTATCTTTGGGAAGAAAACCATCTCCTTTGCATTTGTCCCAACTTTTTTAATCACAAACCATGTCACAATGGAAAAGAGCCCAGAAACTATTAGCACAATACATAAAACTCATGACCCGCACTAAAATATTTTCTTAAATTTCTTAACACTTTGAGTTAACTGACTAAATATAATCTTATCTTATTATTAATTATAATTTGATTTTATAATGTTTTATGAGGACCGTAGGCAATGTGTTAAGAGTGTTTATATTCAACGCTGCTCATGTGAGGGATAAGGAAAACATAAATAAATTTAAATGAAAGAATAATAATAGAGATGACTACGTATAAGAAAGAAACCACAAATTTTAGAATAACATGTTAATATTAGAAATATCTCATGCCATTTAAAATTTAAAGCAAAATTTGTTTTTAGAAAGTAGAATGAGAATAAAAATAAGGTAAAATTAAATTTATAAAATCCCTAAAAAACTCCCAGACCATAGAGTAAGAGATAAGATTTATGCCCAAATTCACATATACAAAGCTAATTGAATCAATGAAAAATCATAATTATAATCCCTAAATGTAATCCTCTCGTCGTAATGATAATTATTATTGCAGCGAAAGAGAGCCAAATTATGTGAGATATAATGTATTCTTATCAAAGGTGATTTAGGTAAGAGATAAAGATAAAGAACAAACCACTTAGAGCACATTCACTTGCATATTCTACAGGAGCACTAAATGCAAGGCTCTCTCATTAGATTATTGAAAGGGATTTTTGGGGCGGTGTTTTTTTGCTTTCTTGTGCATGTTAAAAAAAAGGATGTAATGTAAATATCTTGCATTGAAATAAAACTCAAACTCATACAAATCGGTTTAAACTAAAAAAATATGAAGTTAAGAAAATGAAAATAGAGCAGTTTAAAGTATTTAGCCTAATTTCAAAATCCAATATAAAATTTGTATAAGAGCCAAACTAATTAAAATTATTACTAAAATATATATTAGGAATTTTCACGTATAGATGTAATGCCAAATGATCCAAATTGATGACAATGTTCAATGAGTTTCTTGGTAATATGAGTTTCACGTACTCCACAATCGCCACAAGAATCCTCAAACTGTTTCTAGCAAAATTGGAGGAAGCTTTGGATGTTGCTGGTAAGAAATCTCTTAGGCCATTATCATCACACTAGAAGGGTTCAAAATGCAAAACAAAGCCATAAATTGATTTAAAACTATTCATTGCATGTCAATCACAGGCTGCAAGGTCAAGCTATCTTTCTCACGCCTTTTAAAACTCAAAAATAATAATTAAAAATCATAGTTTTAACACCAAAGTAAACAATAAAAAAAAACTAATTCCATCATTTCTAATGCTACTCTAGGAGTTTTCTCCACTTAAAGTAAAATAAATTAAAAATAATTAAATATTCATTTAAAAATAATTCAACAATTACTAATTATAATTTTAGAATAAATTATGAACTAAAATGTATCTATAAAATCAAATTTTCTATTCTTTTTTTCTTTTAGTATAATTATAAAATAAAATTTTACTTAAAAAATGCATTTAAAAAAATCATAAAATAATTTACATAGGGAAGTTTTTGATTTAAATCTCTTTAATATGTTTGCAAGAGAAATCACCACAATATCTTGAAAACTTAAATTTCATTCTAAAATTAAATTAAATTCTAATTTCTAAAATTTATAAAAATATATATATTATTTAGTTTTTAAATAATTAATTAAATTGTAGTGATTATCTATACAAATGAATTAAACAAAATTTCATATTCATTTTAAATTTAGATATAAAAACAATCTTTCTATTTTATTTTTTCTTCTAAATCATTTCATTTACATAGGAAAGTTTTTGATTTAAATCTCTTTAATTTAAATAAGAGTTGCATTTTCATCTTTGCTTCTATCCATGCTTTTTTATTTTATGGCCAAAACATATCCGAATATAATAAAGTGTAAACAAGCATGTCATTTGAATGTGAAATAAATGAAGAACAAAAAAATGTACTTAGGTTTTATTCCATTATGGAGTGTAGGAAGCCCCCCATTCTAATTATTTATGATTTTAATTTTTTAAATAGATGCATTATTAAATAAAAATAAACCAAATTAAACAACATAAACTAGTTTTATGTTCTATTTATTTTTTATTTAACTAACAAAATAATTTTTCACTAATTAGATAAAGTTATTAGCATTTATTAATAAATTATTTATTGTTAATGTGTTTTTTTTTTGATTCGTAAGATTAGGTATTTTATTGATATAGAAACAACATACATTATTTCTATAAAGCAAGAGATCAACACCATACCAGAAACCAAGAACTTATCCAAAAAAAGCCCAACCAATTTGACAACCCCGCCGAATACAGCCAAAAAAGCTACAACCGATCCATCAACAAAACACCAAACTAAGCAACTAACCGACAAGAAAAATTTAAGCAAAAGGAGGCCATGCCTCATAGAAAACTATTTAAATTAGCAAAAGATTCAAAATCTTCCACCCATTCCAGACCTTCCACTGCCACCAACCCAAATTTTTGTTTTAGAAACTCCACAACCACAGTCGAAACCATTTGATGGCACATAAGCTTGGCTCCTTTCAAATCGAAAAGGAAGGGGAAGACTCTCACTGCCTCATCCATTTCCAAAAGAAGCTCCAAATCAGAAGGATGTGGAATTCCCTTACATACAAATGTCGCTTTCAGATTTTCCTCTAAGCCACCCAACAAATCCCCATGGAATAGATGCACAAGCAACTCTTTGGCCTCCAACTTAGGAACGTCCCCATCTAGCAACACAACCAAAAACCATGAAAAGATGTATGCATTGTCTCGTGCATACTCTTTTCTTTCCAAATGACCTTTCCCAAGCACCATTTTAATAGCCACCATGACCAGAGGGTCGCTATCGAGCAGAATTCGCTTAAGCTGTTGGTTGGTGATAGCCATGAATGCAACTTGCCTCTTTGTCACTCTCAAGGAAATGGGGGTGCCAGCAAAAAAATATTCCAGCCCCTCCACAAACAAAAAGATAATAAACTTAGAGCGACTTGGCTTTCCATGTGAAGCAACGGTCGACTATCGTAAAAAAATCACTTAAAAGCCACCTAACAGCACTTCAAGCTAGACCACAAACAAAGTGCGAGAGCGACCACCATAAATAGAGGCCCACGACCCAACAAATCTGGCTCACCTCACCTGCAATGAGAGAATAATGGTAGAACGGGGAAATATGTCCTTGCGATGAAATCCATCCTCTAAAACAATTCTTAAAAATTGAGCATACCTTGAAATGATATTTTTGTGCCAACCAACTTCTCTGCATGGAAACTCCATAAACAAGGTACTCTAGCACCCGCCCACATGTCACATCCTCATCCACCCTAAGCACCGACAGTGACCTAACAATTAAATGCATCATGTGGAAGCAAAGCCTGATCATCTTCCTTAAAACCAACGTGGAGGAAGCCCATAACCTCCGCTATTGTTAATGTGCTTTTCTATATATAATAATTTGAATAATTATTAAAATTAATATTTTTATAAATATAAATAATGAATACATAAAAGATAATAACTTTAGTTAACTGTAGTTTAGGTTAATTAAATGACATATTTATAATAGTATAATTCAATATAAATTAATAATTAAAGGTTGTGTTTAATTTTATGGATTAATGTATTTGTTAAAGTTATGAGTAAATAAATTGAATAAGGATATTTTGTTTTATAGTGGGAGAATAATTGTGATTTGATAAAGATAAATTTATTCTTAATCAAAATATATATTTATGGCTCACTGAAATTTAGTACAAGTTAATAATTAAGGGTTGTATGTAATTTTGTTGATTGTTGTTTTTTGATATTAAATGTTAAGTTATGAAAGTAAATAATTTGGATAGAGATACTTTATCTATGATTGAAGAATGAATGTTATTTGATAAAGATTGTGTTCTTGATTGTTATTGACCTAGTAAAATCTACTTTTCTATGAGTAAAATGTCTTGAATTATGCATTAAACCTCGACGATGTCACCAATTTTGAGTATGTGGGTTTGGGTCTACTCTATAGTTGTGTATTCATCTTATATGCATGGATTTGGCCTTGCTTAATGTGCACTTCTACTCTACAACTTACCTAAATGATCTTTGTTTTCTTTTTTATTTTCTATTATTTGGAGATTTACAATATTTATAAATACCTTGGAAAGATTATCATCATATCAAAATGAAACATTTTCAACTAGGTCAACTCTAAAGATGTGGGTAAAATATGATATCAATCATAGTATTTACAAATATTCATGGAAGGATTGTCATTATATTACAAGGGGACATGCTCACTTAGGTCAACTCCAAAAATGTGTATAAAATATCAAATATTATAGGCAAGCACCCTAGAATGATGCATTCAAATTTGTGAGTACGTTTACAAAAATATTCAAACTTAAATTTAATAAATTTACCAGTCAAATTATTACTAGTACTTGCACCAGAAGGAGGTGCAAGGGTTACACCGATAGAAACTTATATATAAGTTAATATGTCAGAGTACAATTTTTATATGTGAATAGAAATACATTAATTTAACTTATAATATTTTATGTATATAATAGTATTTTTTCTATATAATTTTGAAATACAATATTGACTTTAGGTTGATGATTTGTGTTCAAGTTGTCATTTTTCTCTATGAATTTTGCTTAATGCTTTAGTGGTTTATTTAGTTTACTTAACAACTTTACAATTTTACACCAATATTTTAATGCAATTGCAATGGTTATGTTGAATTTAAATTATATAGAATGTCTTATAAATTTGAAAATAGAATAAAGTCAATAGAGAAGCCATTTTCTTATAAAAGATAAAAAAATGTTTATTGACATGTCAATCTATGATAATGTCTAGAAATTAAAGAATTATATTAGAATTTTTTAGGACAGGGCATTGTTTTAATTTTTAACACAAATTGACATGCTTCAAATACACTAAAAAATGTAACAAGGAAGACCAAATTTCCTATACTCCATTCCGTAACTATCTTCTTTGTTCTTTGAGAAAAAGTCTGGATGATCACAAGAAAAACCCAAAAAGATTTCCTATTTTGCATACTGGTTTGATTAGTTTAATTGTTGAACATTACCAAAATATGCCAGCCCTTGCTAATTTGGTTGCCCCTCCTAATTCTAAGGAGGATGATACTGAACCCAGTTGCTCGGGGAATTTTCTTAATATGATCCTAGTTAGGATGGTCCTTAGTCCTTCCTCTGTCAAAATTGGTAAGAAAAGCCTTAATTCTATGAAAGCTTGCTCTATGCCTAAGACAGGAAGTTCTACCTTTAAAACAAAAAGTGTTGGTAAGAATCTACTAGGTAAGAACCTTGTGTCATACTCTGAAGACTCTCTTGAGTCTGAGGACTCTGGTGCTAACAATACTTCATCCTTTGCTGCCCCGTCGTTGGACAAAGATGCTAAAATTGGTTCCCCTATTACCCCCAACCCTGCTAAAACTTGCTTCAACCTTGAAAGGGAACCCTCTGTGGATGTCTTGGGTTTAGCTAGGAACAATGCTGTTAACCATTTCAGAATTTTGAAATGGATCTTTCATGAAATCAACGAGCTAAAAATAAAAAACTGGGCCCTTCAAAGTAAACTGGAAGAAATTGGTGTCAAGGTTACTGTGCTTGGCAAGAATGAGGCAGAGCGAAAAGATCATGGTGCTAGTAAAGAAACCCAGAACCAAGCGGGCATGGAAAAAAGGGTTGAAATTGAGCTGGATAAAATGAAAAATATTGTTAAAACTATAGCTGAGCAAAACAATAGGATGGCAAGACACAATGCCATCATCATCAATGCCATGACAAAAAAATTGGACAAAGCTCAACAGGGGTCTTTTGTCGTTGATCTGGAAGAGGTCAATGATAAAAGCTAGGATGAGGATATTGGTATTTCAAAGAGGACCAAGGCTAATTTGAAGAGGAAGGCTCCTCCAATGCTGTAGATGATTCAAACCTTCAAGAAGGGTGTTCAGGACATGAAAAACCTAGAGGCTAAAACTGAGTCTGTTTTGAAGAATCTGGGTTAGTTGTGGATAGTCTTTTTGTTGGGTTTTCGGCTGGTTTTTAATCTGACCCTCCTAGTCTTTTGCAGGTGGCTGCTAATTTTTCTAGTTTTTTCTATTGGACTTTTTGTCCTTTCTCTTTTATTGTAAACTTGGTGGTTTCGGGTCCTTATAAAACCCGTTTTACCCTTTATCAAAAACATTTTATTTATGATATTTTATAATTGAAAAAAAATAAAAATAAAACCATAATTTTGGATCTAAATGACTATACCATAAAATTGGAGATTAAAAATGTGCAAATATAGCTTTGATGTAGGAGCATCCAAGGTGAAATGGTAATCCTTTATCACCAAAAATATTGTTATTTTAATTGGTTTATTTTCAATAAGGGTTTAGAGGCTAGGTGAATAAATATTTTGATTTGCAACTTTTTAATTTCCCTTGGGATGAAATTGTAATTGTAATTTTGGTGGGAATTATGCATTTATGAATATTTTCTAAGGAAAAAATGGGAAAATACCCCTCTTGGGCATACAAATTCTTGGTGGGGACCATTTGGGGTGCATGCTACATTGGGAGGGTTGAAGAAGAGGTGGATCATGACCTATTTGGAGCTGTCAAGGCCACTGGGAGTCAAAAAAGCTGTCTTGATTGACCAAGATGATTGGCCAAAAGTTAGACACCCATGTGAAGGTGGTGAAGGAAATGAATTATTTTATATTTTATTTTCTTATCTCTCCTCAAGTTGGGTGTTGGAATTCTTGGTGGTTTATGGAGGCTATTTTGGGAAACCAATGGTGGTTTCTTCTCACACTATTTCTATATAATGATGCTTGCTCATTTGGAGAGGGAGGCTTTTGGAGAAGTTGTGGTTGCATACCTAGATGCTGCCGAAATGAAGCCAAAAAATTGAGTTGCAAATTTTTGTATGTGTGAATCCCATGTTATATGTGAGCATATGAGCTCCATGTTTATGTATTTCATTTTTCGGATTTTCAAGTTAATACATGTTGCAGATTTCTCTTCCATTTTATGTGTTTCAAGTTAATTTTTTTCCTTCTTGCATAGTATTTTGTGTGTTTGTGATCATATTTGAGAGGGAGAGTCTCCCTTTCCATCAGTGGTATCAGAGCAGGTTATTTTGAGTCTATAAATAGAGTGTCAAAGAGAGGCAGTTTGCAACAGGACCTGTGAGTTATGGGTGAAGATTAAAATTCCTCCAAGAGTTTCCAACCATGGTAGAGGTAGAGGTAGAGGAGGAAGAGATCTTTCAAGAGATGAATTTAGAGCTCTAATAAGGCAAGTTGAGGTTTTGCTGGAAGATATTTCGTAGAAGAGATGTGCATAGAGAAGATGATAGTAAAGATGAATTTGAAGAGGAAGAACATGATCAAATGGATCTTGGCGAAATCAAATTGTTAAGAGCTATTGCACAAATTGGAAAGAAGCCTAAGATGGAGGTTTCAAAATTTAGTGGAAGCTTGAATCCAAAAGAGTTGATGGACTGGATTAATGACATGGAGGAATTCTTTGAGTTTGAAGAGATTGAAGACCCTGGCAGGGTGAGGTTTGCAAAAAAAAAAAACTAAAAGGACATGCCAGCATTTGGTGGAAGGAAATGCATCTTGAAAAAGGAAGAATAGGAAAGGAAAAGATATTAAAATGGGATAAAATGGTAGAGAAGATGAAAAGACAATTTATTCTAGTAAATTATGAGTTGGAGTTGCTAAAAAAGATGCAAAGTTTGAGACAAGGAATGAGAACTATGAAGGAGTACATGGAATAATTTCATAAGGTTCTGATTAGAACAAGAAATTATGAAGAAAATAAGGAAAAGGTAGCTCGTTACATTAATGGGTCAAAGCCAAGCATACAAGAGGAGTTGGTATTAGTGAGAATATACACCATTGAGGATGCATATCAATTTGCATTGAAAGTAGAAGAAAGATTGAATAGGAAATTTGAGAATAAGCAAAAAAGGAAGGGTAGAGTCTATGTGCAACAAAAAGAGGATGAACAAAAGATTAAAGACATTAAGGATAGCAAGGATGAAAGAGGTGAAATATATAACAAGTTTCATGAGCCGAATTTTAGAGGAAGAGGAAGATCATGCAGAGGATTTGGAAGAGGAGGCTTCCAAGGAACCTGTTACCAATATGGATAAGAGGGACATAGAGCATATGAATGCCCACACAATTAGGAAAGGACCAATAGAAGATCTGAAAACCAAGCTAGTGCAGAAAATGTGAATGAAGAAGATGCAATGTCAATACACTCTGAAGAAGTTGAAAGAGGAGAAGCTTTAATGACTAGGCGATTCCTATTGAATGAAGAAAATGAACCAATGCAAAAGAAGAGTTTGTTTAGAACAAGATGCAAATGTGAAGGTAAATTATGTAGTGTGATTATTGATGGTGGTAGTACTGACAATATTGTATCTAAAGAAATGGTGAAAATTTTATAGCTAGAAAGGAGAAGACACCCGCATCCATACATAATTGCTTGGTTGTAGGATGACCGTAAGGTTTTTGTGAATGGACAATGCTTGGTAAGATTTAGGATTGGTGATTATCATGATGGAGTTTTATGTGATTTTTTTCACTTGTTATTAGGAAGACCTTGGTACTTTGACAGAAAAGTAGTGCATGATGGGTAATGCCAATACCTACTCCTTGATGAAGGATGGAGTCAAGCACAAATTGAAACCTTTGAATAAAAAAGAAGGAAAAGTATGTAAAGACACCGAAAAAATTCTTGGTTAATGGAGTTAGACAAATAGTTAAAGAGGATGAAGATGAAGATCATGATTTGTTAATGCAAGTTGTAGCAGTGTTGATTGTGTTCAAAAGGGGTAGAGTGAAAGTTTCAGTCGAGAAAAAAGAGGTAAAATCTTATTTTTATGAAAATATTGTTGTTAATTTATGTGAGCATGACGAGATTTGTGTAGAAGAAGATATTGCAGCAATGAGTACATTGGTGAATGAAGGCACTACAGTTGTAAGCAAGGAAGAAGGTGAGAAGGTGAATATTTATTTGTTTGGTGAGATGCCCTTTGCACAAGTTGATGATTTCTCATTTGATAAAGATATTTGTATCCAGATGATAGTTTATTGCATATTGATGGAAGGGAGGAATATTTTGATTGTGTTATTGACTTTGAAATGGATATAAAGGAGAGAGATGGAAAGTATGAGTATTTTTATTGTGATACTTACCTTGAATTTGTAGCTGAAAATTACTTTTCAGGAGATATAGGAAAGGAGAAACACATGGAACAAATAGAGATTGAAAATGAAATGATTGTTGCAGTAATAATAGGGGAGAGGTAATGCATGAGTTTCCTTATTTTACTGAAGAAGAGAAAATTGTTGATTATGATTCTCTAGCATTTCATAGTGCAAATTGGTGGGAATTAGAATTTGTGAAAAGAGGAAGGAAGAGAGGAAGAATGAGGAAGGAAGAGAGGAAGAATGAAGGATGGAAGGGACATCAAATTGCAAAGGTAGGTTCAGAAAGATGTTCAAAAAGATAAGGTAGATAGATGGGTCCAAGATAAGCATAGGATCTACAAATGTTTATGAGTTCAACTCATGAAATATTTCAAATTACCATGGGTTTCTGATGCGGGAGCATCCAAGGTGAAATTGAAATCTTGCATCGCCAAAAATATTGTGATTTTAATTAGTTTATTTTCAATAAGGGCTTAGAGGCTAGGTGAATAAATATTTTGATTTGCAACTTTGTAATTTCCCTTGGGATGAAATTGTAATTGTAATTTTGGTGGGAATTATGCATTTATGAGTATTTTCTAAGGAAAAATTGGGAAAATACCCCTCTTGGGCATCCAAATTCTTGGTGGGGACCATTTGGGGTGCATGTGCTTGCATGTTCAATTGCATGCCTTGCATGTAATTGCATGTTTGTTCCACAATCTTTGCATTTTGTTGCATGATCGTATTTGGAGCCATCGGGCCCATCAGGAGTCAAAGAAGGTGTCTTGATTAACCAAGATGATTGGCCAAAAGTTAGGCACCCGTGTGAAGGTGGTGAAGGAAATAAATTATTTTATATTTTATTTTCTTATCTCTCCTCAAGTTGGCGTTGGAATTATTGGTGGTTTATGGAGGTTGTTTTGGGAAACCAATGGTGGTTTCTTCTCACACAATTTCTATATAATGATGCTTGCTCATTTGGAGAGGGGGCTTTTGGAGAAGTTGTGGTTGCATACTTAGATGTTGTTGAAATGAAGCTAGAAAGCTGAGATGTAGATTTTTGTATGTGTGAGACCCATGTTGTATGTGAGCATATGAGCTCCATGTTTATGTATTTCATTTTCATATTTTCAAGTTAATACATGTTGCAAATTTCTCTTCCATTTTATGTGTTTCAAGTTAATTTCCTACCTTTTTGCATAGTATTTTATGTGTGTTATCGACCATATTTGAGAGGGAGAGTCTCCCTTTCCATCAAACTTCCACTTAAATAACCAAAGCATGGATAAAGTGACTTAACTACAAATATCTTCTCACAATGTTTTGGTCCCATGGAAGAAATTATGAGTCCCATTATGTTTGGTTTAAAATAGGAGATTAAACATTTTCAAAATTAATTTTCATTGTTAATTACTCAAAACAAGGTAAAAGTAACATAAATATTAGAAGTTACATGGATTTTATGGATGTATTATTGCTTTAGTTTTTTCTTCTATAGTTAATCTTTAGAAAAAATATAAAAGTATTTTTTAATAGGAGATTAAATAAGTCAGATTCATATTGCATTATCAATTGAAAAAATATTTTTAATTTATTGTAGGTAGAGTTCTAATTGCGTACACCATTAAAATTTTCAGCCAAAGAGAAGCTTGCGATTTGGTCCATTTTTGGATCTTCGTGTGCTTTATGGGTTCCTTAAACCTTTTTTTCCTATCTCTATTGTGAATTCTTTAAAAAATGCAATATATCTCCTATGAACTTCCACTGTAATATCACCTTCTAAATGAAAATATTTGTTGGAGTCAAAGTTTGTTTTGAGGGGTGGAGCTATGAATATTTCAATTGTCTAGTAGTTTTTTTTCTTTCCCTTTCCCGACATGCCATAACTTTTTGGAGAACCATGCCTTCATTTAACATATAACAACATAATTTTTTAACATAAATAGAATAAAAAATAATAATATATTAACATTATAGATTATGAAAAAAGTTATCATTAATCATTTTTTAAAACTAAAACTAAAATTCATCAACTAAATCTAAAATTTCAACTTTGACTCTATATATCAAACCTGAGAGACCAAATCCTTGATGGAAAACCCCAAATTCTCTCAATAGAAGGAAACAAAAATAGTGGACCGCCTTATGTCTGCTCTTGAGCGGCTACCAAGCACCAGAAACATTTGCCCTCCTTCCACCACCTCTTTTTTCCATAGTCTCAAAAACCCATTGAAATTCTAAGTAAGAGATATTTTTCACAACATATCAAATTGTGATATCGGTATCAAGATTCAACTATGTGGTTTTTTGAATCAATAGGTTTGACTCAAAAAACTACACAGTTGAATCTTGATAACAATACCACCGTTGAAATCCTTCTAAAATTACACAAAGTAAGCATCTCCAATCCCTGCAGGCCCATGCTGCCATATGTATTCTTCCTTTTTTCCA
Source organism: Sequoia sempervirens (assembly GCA_007258455.2). Classification (NCBI taxonomy): domain Eukaryota; kingdom Viridiplantae; phylum Streptophyta; class Pinopsida; order Cupressales; family Cupressaceae; genus Sequoia; species Sequoia sempervirens. The sequence goes on along the minus strand of VDFB02192294.1, from coordinate 7,450 downwards.
ACACTTTCTATTCTTATCCTCCATCTCTTGAGGTACTTACCCACATAAAATTCATATAATCAGTGACTCTTTATACATACTCTCTACAGATAAATGAGATGGTTGAAACAAAATTATCATGGAGAGTTAGTGTAGGCTTGTAGAGGAATGGACGAAATGGAGACTACAGCTGGTGTGGGAGTCGGGCACAACCACAACCAAATACGATCTTTCTACCAGTAGGGTAGCAAATAAATGTTCAAAAAGTGTATTGAAATCAATAGACGGAAGGTCATTGTAGAAGACTTGAAGCTCAAGAACACTAATTCATTCCTTTGTGGGCATATTTGTTTCAGATTTATGTTGTGATAAGTTGGGTGATGAAGAGAGCGTTGGGCCCGAATGAGCAACCCATGTCTGCAATATGTAGTGTCTCGCAATCAAGTATGGGTTTCCATGATCTAATGCTTTCTTTTAGCAATGGTTTTGCTCTCAATAATATGTTTTTTGTGATTGCAGGGCAGATCTATTCAGGTGAGCCATAGATAACATCAATCAGAGAAAAATAAATGATAATGGTCATGTACAGACTCACTGAGACTATGGCAGGTGACTTATCTCAAGATTCTGCACAAATCATGTTGTATTGTCAACTACGTTGAGAAAAAATGAGAGTTTGCACGAAAAAATTAGGAAGCTCTACCATAGTGGTTTTTTTTTTAAATGAGACAAACCAAAAACAATCTCCCTATAGACGTTGCTTCAATCTATTAATTAAAAGTAAACAAAAATTGGATTTGAAAATATTGGGGTTTTAGGGATAGAAAACATTTCACATTGGAAATTTGATTTGATTCAGAGATCTGAAAATTAAATGAGAAACACAAAGCGAGGAATGTTTAATTGATCAGAGAAAACCAACATGTGAGAGCAAAAAGCTAACTACCAAAAAATTGTTTAACAACCACCTGTTCGTGGCGTGAGACAGTTTACGTGTGAGACAGGCTTACGACTCAAACATCAATTCCATAATATAGTCTATCAGCTAAATATTTAATAATTATTATTATTAATTAGCCCGATGGAAGCTATATATGAATGAAGGTTTCAACCTGAAACTTTGTCTCACCGTCGAAACAAGCTGCCGGTTAGATAAACAATGAATGGTTTCACGAGGTTATGCATGCGGCTGTCGGAAATCGGATCTCAAATGTTGGTGGCTGTCCGAAGAGATGAATCATATTAGAGTTTCCTTTAAAATCGGTGAAAACAAATATTAATTCCCAGCCCATATTTTTGTTTCTTGTATGGTCCATGGGGGGGCTTGGGCTTCTATTTTCATGGATCAAGCAGTCCCATGGAACAAAAAAAATTATGCTACAGGATTAATTGGAATCTCCTCCTGAAAAATAGCAGCCCCTACCTTTTAGGACTGCAAATTTCAGCGGGTGAAATTGAGGTGGGGCTAGAAATTGCCCCTACAGCTTAGGAATTTTTTAAGAATTTTTTCTGCCACTTGTCTATCACTTTGAATTTTAAATTCCTAAAAAAAACTAAAAATGAGAGAATTTTTATTTGTTTATTAATTTTTATCAAATTACTCCACTTTATCCCTTGATTTTTGGAGCTCAAACTTTTAAGCTGAATTGCAAAATTGAATTCATGGGACCACCATCTTTAAAATATTCCTAAAAAATCTTAGCAGCACTGCTGAAATTTTTTAGGAAGCCCCCCTCCATGGGACCGTACCCTTACAAGGCTACAAAAATCATGTCTCAAGCTCAAGAATCGAGCAGCTCTATAATCCTGATATTTTTAGATTTACTCCTCACTTGTCATAAATACGGTGAAGCAGCGAAAACTGGTTTTGCATTATTTCATTTTAAAGCAGCCGCTGCAGGGAGACTGATTTTGATTCGTTTCATTTTAAAGAAATTTATTTTTTAGTAGGGTTCCGTAATATTCTTCCCGCAAGTCTGCCCATGTTTTCTTATCGGCATCGTTAACATCATCCATCCCCTGGGAAGAAAGAGGCTTCATTCTTTCGATTCGAGTTGTGGAGCCCCAATTCGCACCCGTGTCTGTTATTTTGGTTAGATTTCCGTCTATGGTTTCCTTTGTACCAACCATGATGAGATTTGGGATACATTTCATGTGCATTCCTTCGATCTTATTCAATTTCATTTCATCTCTTATAGTTTGACATCAATTATGTTTACATAGTTGCTTATTTTAAAGATCATATCTTGTCTTTGACACTCCAAGATTTTATAATTTACTTGTTTTTCTTTAGAATTTGTTTTGACCAATATCTTGAGTTTGTTGCATCAATTTGTGGAAATTGTATTCTATTTTTTAAATCATACTTTCAAACTCAGATAATTGTTCTTGATTTGGATTCGCATTTCTGTTCAAATCCTACAAGTTTTAGCTGAAGCTTTAGTTCCACAGCATCCATATGGGTATGAAGACTAAAAATTGAGTTCCTAACTTCCGTCTGGAATTGAAATATATATTCAGGACTCGTCTTGACAAAACATTTCAGAGCAAGATCCTAACTTCCAAATCATTCAGCTTGCTTCCAGACCTGCAAATGAAGTTTTATCTAATGTGATGATCCTAAATGAAAATATAGACCTCTTCAAATTTATGAAACTTTAAGAATTTGGAACAACATGGACTTTAGTTACTATAGGCAGACTGAATTTCTGAATCAAACTGTACAATTTCGATTCATGGAGAGTTGTGCTTCTTCCCCTTATTATCACAACAGCGATGAGCTGCCAAGTCCCATATGATTCCACAAGCTTTGAGAACATTAACTTAGGGAATAGGTAAAGTATTTTGCAACAATGTATTTGGCTGTGCAAGATAGCCAATGTTCTGCATATTCCACCTCTATGTTGTAAGTTGGGAGAGGAGGGAAGTGATTTGTTCTGTCTGATGGGTCACAATGGCCTCTTCTTTCATTTTTTGTCGATGCTCCTCAGAGAGCCTCATATGGGCCAACATGTTCTAGACTATGGCCTGAAGTTGTTTTTCAATGGGCAGGCTTGGACCTGGGTCATATTGGAGACTAACTTGCCCAATTCTCTTGATTGTTTCCCCCATCACCTTGTCCAATTCCACACACCCACTCACCCAATAAGTCTTGACGTTGTAACACAGGTCATCCCCTAGGGTTTGCTTTTGGATGGGAATTAACTTTCTCTAGTCAATTTCTTGCCCTCTTACTGTTTGTTCAATTGTTCTTTGGGCTGCCATTGGTAAGATCTTCTGGTGCTGTTTGGCAAGAAGTGCCTTTAGCCTTTCAAGGGGATTGTGTGATGTATCCATCGTTTCTGTATCCAAAATAAAAAGATAGACCTCTTCAAATTTATGAAACTTTAAGAATTTGGAACAACATGGACTTTAGTTACTATAGGCAGACTGAATTTCTGAATCAAAATTTACAATTTCGATTCATGGAGAGTTGTGCTTCTTCCCCTTGTTATCACAGCAGAGATGAGCTGCCAAGTCCCATATGATTCCACAAGCTTTGAGAACTGTGAATGAAATTTGAGCTAAGGGTTTGAATCTTGACCCAAACTTCTGTATTCAAGATGAGAATATAAAACCCTTTGTGTTTATGATCCTAAATCATGTGGGACAACTTGAATTTTAGTTACCATATACCATTTGAATTTGGAAAAAAAATCTACATATTCAATTCATAGAGTTGTGCTACCATTTAATGTACATTTCTCCCGCTTTGACACAATCCATTTTAATTGGCGAACCATTGTTCCAATTGTTTTAACAATACCCATTCAAATTACACAATAAAATAGAAGATCTACTCCACTCATAATAACACCCATTTAAACTGGAAAAGTAAATACAGAGGTCAGCCCAGTTTAATAACCACCCATTGAATTAGAAAACAAAACAGAGATTACCCCATCTTTAACAACACTCATTTAAATCGTTCAAAATACTAGAGAATCTACTCCAGTTTTAATAACACCCATTTAAATTAAAAAATAAAACAGAGGATTTACTCCAATCAAACAACGCCCATGTGAATTAAAAAACAAAACAAAACAATTCAAACCAATTTAACAATCACCCATTTTAATTAGAAACATAACATAAAATTTATTGGATTTTTAACACCACCCATATAAACTAAAAGAAAAATTACATGATGTACTACAATTTTCCAAAATTTAATTTAACATCTAAAGAGGCAATCCTAAATACCTGAAGTTGAAAAGTAAACAAAGTCTCAGAAATTGAAAGGACGGTCACAGAAGCTCCATGGCTGCAATAGTTGAGATTTTAGCTTTCAATTGAAAAGTTTAATAGGTTTAGCCAATAGGGCTATATTTAGTGTGAGCTTTCAGTCTGAAAGTTGTCTCATGCTGGAAACAAAGTCACCATTAAACATTCCTCCCCTGATTTCTGAAAACATAGTTTGATTAACATTTAATATTAGATCTCCCAATCATATTTGATTTCAGTCACGCGTGAAATATCGCTTAGCACTAAAAACCTAATATTTTCAGATCCACTTTTCTACCATGAATAGATTGAAGCAGCAGCTGCAGGGAAATTGGTTTTGGTTCGTCTCATTTAAAAAAAATTCTATTGTGGTGGGGCTTCGTAATTTTCCCTGCAAGCTTTGCCCATTTTTTTCTCGTTGGCATCGTTGATAGCATGACACAATTTGTGCATAATCTTGAGGTAAGTCACTTGCCATGGTATTTTATCTGATTCAATAATATCATTTCTTTCCCGCCTTGTAAAATTCCAGACGTCAACCACCCAATTAAGTACATGGAAAATGTGATAAGCAATATCCTTTCACTTCACTTTGCCCCTCTTGAGAGTCTACAGTTTGATCTTTCCTTCCAGGAAGGTCAGAATCGGTTTGGGGAAAAAAATACCGAACAATGTGAGCATTAAGCGATGCATAAAACTTGCAGCTATGAAAGGAGTAAAAAAAGTTGCTCCTCATTGCAGGGTAATGTGGGGAAAGCATGCACCACCTCTTTTTTCCTATGAGCTTCTAAGGATTTTGGAAATTACGTTTTTGGTTTTATAGAAATGTCGAGAGTTTAATTTTGAAATTAAGGGTTTTTGGTTTATAGAAACTCCTCTGAGTTTAGGGGTTTTATGTTTTTAAAGGCTCTCTCTTTTTGGGATGTTGCTGATTTAACTGAGGGAAGACTGTAGCAGCTCATAACAGTGTGCCCACTTCTTGAAAAGTTTGTGACCAAGGGATGTGTCAACTTGTTTAATTTGCAAATATGTGCACCCAATCTCATTAGGAACTTCTTCTATAGAAAATTTTACTACAGATTGCCCCCAGTTGGTCGAGCTCAAAATAAAGGATTGTTTCATGTTGTGTAAATTTGAGCTTAATTCGTTCCCATTTTTGCAAGAAATAGAGGCATCAAAAATTTCATACTTGAAGAGCTTCCATCTATGAAATCCTTGAAAAAATTATCCCTTCAAATAGGGGTAGATACCCCATTTGGGGTCCTCATTGGCATGTTTTGCAACCTTGAAGAGCTTAAAATCACATTCTCATCTAGGTAAATCGTTTTTTATTTTTGAGATAAATATTTTTAATTTTTTTGTGATGGCAGACATGGTGACAGGGGAAGTGACTTCAGACATGGCCTTCCCAAATCTGAAGAAAGCAGATGTTCATTATTTCATCAAAGATAAGGGGTCAAAAGGAAGTGGTTTTGTTGGATTTCCTTCTAAACAATGCTCCCAAGCTCAATTCTATGATTCTCTGCCATACTTTATTTATCAGAATCTAAATGAAATTGGCATTGAAATAAAAAAGTAGCCATTGTCTTCTCAATTTTTTTTTTAATATGGTGGTGGTTTTGTTAGTTCCTTCTTATAAACAATGCTCCCAAGTTGAATTCTATGATTCTATACCATTCTTTATTTCTCATAATCTAAATGAAACTGGTGTCGCAATAAAAAATAGCCATTCTCAGTTTTTTTAATATGGTGTCATTATAAATTACCTCTTAAAAGTAAGTACAATGAAACAAGCATGGTATCTTATGCTTTCCATGTAGATATAGAATTATTTCACATTTATTCCAACTAAGTGGTTTTTGGTGTAGCAATGTTCATGACAAACAAAATAGCTACAAATATTTCACTCACGTTGCTATCACCAAATATGTATTACAAACATTTTGTAAATTTTACAAACAAGATTGCATTTATTTCAAACTACACCTCATTACCATGTTTGCTTTTATATAGTTTTATATCGGCGTAACCCTTGCACCCCCCTTGGTGCAAGTGCACAAAATATTAACGCACTTGCATTTAAAAGAGGTTCAAGGATTACGTGATAGATTTTTTCAGCTTAGATAAATCTAGATTTTCTCTTTACAACAATTGAGTATTATTTGATTTTGGTTTTTTTAAGGATTTCACATGATAGTTTGGAGGAAGATAAATCTAAGGTTTTTCCTTTATAGAAATTGGGTATTATTTGATTTTGATTTTTTGAGGATTTCACATGATATTTTGGAGGATTTTGCTATTAGATGGCAGTTGATTTATAGTATCTAAAACTTATTTTCTAGCAACTATGGTTTAACTGTAAGTAAATCTTGGTTTCAGGTGTGAGAACACTGAGAATGAATTTTGGACTCGCAAGTCTATCAACTAATAAACATAATATGTGATTTTTTTAAGTAATAAAAAATTAAAAAATGTTTCTATAGTTATTTGTATGTGTTATATTATTTATTTTATTACTATGGAAAAATAAAATAATTCTTAATGAAAAATCTAGTTAAAAGACCTAGAGAGATATCATTTTTGAGGAGCTTATAATGGTTTAACAAAAAAACAAAAGAAAACAAGTTTTTGAAGAATGATATCTCTCAAGATCTTTTACATAGATTTTTCTAAAGATAGGTGGGTAAGTGCACCAAGATGGTTCCCAAAAAGGGGCTTAAGTGGCCACTTTTTTTCTGAAATCAGGAAATACTGACCTTGGACGTGAAATTGAGGATAGCTACACTCAAAATTTCTTGATGGAACAAAAACAAGGACCGCAATGCTCCGAGTCTACTTTCTAAACTACTAATTTATTTTGAAAATGGTTGAGATTAAGGGGTTCAAAAGAGGGACACACACAAATTGTTGTTGTTTCTGTCAGAAAAACATAACATAGCAACTCTTGTGTGACCCAAGCACGGTGGAATTTTTGTAGTATTTTTAAAATCATCTCGGTCAGAAGCGTTAGATAATAGTATGTAGTAAAGTGGACTGGATATTTTTATGATAATTTTTAATGAATATTTGATTTTTTAATTTTCTAAGTGGACACTTCCTTAAAAGAAGAATTTTGGCCATGCTACCCCTACAAATTTTGGAAAATAATTAATTTTTTTTTAAATAAATAAATTGTAGAATGGATTCTAGTTTCTAAAATGTAATTTAT
>VDFB02192292.1:0-16029 GCA_007258455.2 Sequoia sempervirens | reverse complement strand
ATACATACACTAGTTTGAGTGAACCACCTAGATTTTGGGTGTGGGATCTATCTCTTTCCATTAGGTGAAAGACCCTAATTGAGCAAAAGAGTCATAACATTCCACCAATATTAAAATGCTTGGTTCATTTTGGTGAACCTGCTTCTAGAAAAAATTCTTTTCTAATTTGGAGTCCATTATTATCCTAGCAATAGCTTGCATGGGTTAGATTTTGCATTATTTTGCATTCTAGGGTTTCAAAAACTTGCATTAGTGAAAAGGCCATTTAGCTTGCATTTTTTAATATAATTTCCTTAAACATCTTTGAAATTCTACATCTCCATCTTAGGTCTGTATTTACAACATCAAACACTTCAAAAACAACTCAAAATTTCTATTTTTTTTGCAAAAAACTAGTATTCAGACTCATCCACCATGTTGGGTGAATCAATCCATGTTCAAATTTTTAATTGACTATTACATCATCAAAAACCTCATTTATGTGCCTCCTCGGCCTTATAGTACCATATACTATAATTATGGACATTTTCTGCAACATTTTTTTAATGCATATATAGGTCAAAACATCAATTTGAGGTAGTCATTTTTGAAATCATTTTAATAACACACATCCTTAGATCTAAAAATGTTTACATTTCTGAAATTTTGCATAACATTGCTAAAATTACTTTTCACTTTTTCATATACAATGTTTGTATTCCTTAAAATTTGCATAAGTTTGTTAAAAATGCTTTTCATTCTTGCATATTCATTATGCACATTCTTCAAATCTTGCATATATTGGATATGAATGTTTTGCATCTTTGCACATACATTATTCATATTGCTGAAACATTACATGAAATGGTTACATGTGCTTTTCCTTTTTTTTCACACAATGTTAGTGTCTTGCATATTTAGACATGCTAAGAAACATTTCCTATCCCCTCCCTATGAGAGTGTTTTTTTTAAAGAGACTACAACCTTGGAAATTTCTAACAATCATATTTGTTACTCTCCTAATATATCTCCCATTGATGATGAAGATATTTTGGTAGAAGAACCAGTCCATGAGAGTTTTGAGAATCCTAGTTGTTTCTCTCCTCTTACCTCTCTTAGTGGACAAGACATTGATAACCAAGATAATACAACCATAGGTAATCATGACAACAACAATTTTTTTCTTATAGTATCTCTCCTAGTTGTGAAGTAGATACTTTGATGTTAGACAACACAATCGATGAAGGTAATGAATATCTTAATTGTCCCCCTTCACCTAGCGAAACCCCACTTGAGAAACAATATTCAACCATTGATCATTCCCCTACTTATGATGAAGTACTTTTAGAAGAAACAACCTATGAATGTCAAAAAAAATTGGCTTGTTGTTCTCCTAAAAACTCTCCTCCTAGGAAAACTATCATGATGAAAGAAAATCATAAAGTGACATTTGAATCCCCTTCACCAACACATCATTCCAATAAAGACAAAATTCTTGAGGTTATGATGACACAAGTGGGATCTCCTTTAATTAGTGGGATTCCTAAGTCACCTTCCATTAGTGAATCGCACAAAAAATTCAGAGATGTCTTGAAATCCATAATGCAATCTAATCATAACATTTTTTTGTAGCCACTAAGTTGTAACTTAGTGACTCAAACATCTAGGGGACCACACAAAACTCCTACAACATTACCTTTTCCTTACAAAGTGCCTAGTGTTCAAGACCTTAAAAAGGCTCCTACTAATATATTTGTATGGCAACTCATTCAACTCTCACCTATAGTCAAATTTCTCTTTCATGAAATGTTGCAAATATAGAAGGAGGAGATACAAAAAATATAATAATGTAACATCCTCCTCTCATCCCATGTAAGAAATCACATTCCCTAAACATGAATTACGCTCACTTGAGATTCAAAACAAGAATGATCCCTTGATGATAAAGGTGATCAGTAATGAAACTTTAGTTAGGCACACTCTCATCGACAATGGAGTGGAAATTAATGTTTTTAGCATGGGCCTCCTAAACAAAGTTGGCATGGACAAAATCCTCATTCAACTTAATGATGTTCATATTCGTGGCTTTGACAATGTTAATAGGCAACCACTCAGGATGATCACATTACCTATTGAGGCCGGACCTGTAGTGTTGCCTACCTCTATCCATATCATGCAAGGACCCCTTCCATACAATCTTCTCTAGGGAGACCATGGATTCATGCTATGAAAGAAGTCCCATCTACTCTTCATCATGTAATGAAATTTGAATACAACAACAAGAAATACACGATTGATGCAAATGAGTGAAGCTATGTGTCAACTGATTACAACACTTCCAACTCCCCTAATCCTTTCATTCCTAGATCAAAACTTGAACCTATACAAGTTGGTCCTAACTCTTCACCTACAACAAAACTATTTAGTGATAATTGGGGGTCATTATATTCTACACCTCCTTTCCATAACATTTCCAAAATATCACCCTCATGGTCCAAAGAGTCATATACAAATGATTCATTTTCAGACACAAGTTCTAGTAGTGATTCGGTTTTCACACCTACCTTTAAGGGAGGGTGTGCAATATCCCAATCTCAACCAAAAAAACCTTTTGTTCCATTCACTCAACTTATTTCTACCAAATCACCCCATGGTGGTGATGGGGGCAATGGGTATGTGCAGGATCATCATGGAAAAAACAAGCCCTTAAGTGGCAAAAAATTTAGAAAAATCAGAGTTAGGCAACTTGATGTAAAAATTTGAATAAGTTATCTATATTATTTAAAAAATATGTAAGAATAGAATATGTAGAAAATTAAATGTAGTTTTCTAAACTACTAGGTTTTTTTTTTTTTTTAAATCTATATTTGGTGAAAATTTGAAATTTCAATGCAATAATTTAAATTTCAGGGAAAAATAAGAAGTAGGTGTCCTGTCAATTAATTCTAACCACAAAAAGATAATATTTTTTATAATATTTTAGATATGGGAGAGGACTCCATGTCCCGATGTGATGCGTATTTTTTGTAATTTTTCCAAGTAAATAATTAATTGTGAATTTTTTATTACAACTTTTAAAAATATAAAAAAATTAAAGGTTCAACTAATCTAATTTGGTCAAAACTCGAAATTCAATTTTCTTTTTTAATCCTATAGTATGAAAGTATAGAAATGTGACATATGTTTTGGATTCAAAAATGTGATACCGCTTTGAAAGCTATAGATGTTTTTCTAATTAGCCTATATCTATCGTGACTTTATTCAATTTGAATAGAAATGAATAATAATATATTAAATTCAAAGTAAAACATAATTTTATACTAGAAGCCGAGAATATTATTTAAAAACCTCTTTTCATTTCATCAATTTTGGGTAAAACAAAGTTCCATCATCATATTGCCACTTTTTGGCCCATTATGATCCCGTGACATACCCTATAATATAATTCCCATCACTCATGAAGCAATGACACAACATTAAAAGGGTTTTTTTTTCTTGTAAAGAAACCACTCCTCACAAACACACACTCCCTTCATCTAACTTGAAAGATTGTTCTGGTATCGGTTAAAATCTCCCTCCTATACATGGATGCAATGAACACATGAACAAAACTAACATATCATACTCTTTCAAGAAATATCTAGGGGTATCTCCCTTATCTCAACTCTCCTCTCAAAATTTGCACAACACAATTCAACATCTAAAGGAGTGTAGTGCTCTTCCTTGTGTTGGAGCACCTAATTCCTCTACTTGATACTAACTTTCATCCATTCGAGTCTCACCTTTGTCTTGCACTAAGTGGGGGAAAGGGGTTCAATAGCCTTTCCCTCATATGTCACTTGTCATTGTCTCTTTTGACTCATCATTAAACATTCATGAACATATAAGACCAAGCTTGGGATGTGGATGACATGTCTTAAGATTGACTCACATGGGAAATACTCCCTTTCTTCATGACACAAATTATCAAAAACATATAACTTAGCATAGGGATTTTCGGATAAGCTCTCATACTCTCTTCTACTTTAAAGCAATTTCTCACAGCAATAGTGTTAGCAACTACTTTAAAGTGGGGGGCATACATAGGAAGCATCTTTGTGCAAATTTCATGGTGTTATTTTACTTTTTCTTGTGACATGTCCTCTCCTTGGTGATGTCATTAGGTTTGATGCTTTCCAAGAGTGTACAATCAACTAAAGTGGCCTGATGCAAATGAAGCATCCCATTGATAACAATTTGACACCCTAACTTGTCCTCTCTTAGAGACATTAGGCACAATGATCCATAAGAAGAAGACCTTGCATGAACAAAGAAAAATCCCCTTTAACAAAATGTTTACATAACATTCAAAGACATTTACAAAAGTATTACATTGTGGTGCCTTATAAATGTTATCAGGAGCATAACTTTGGTGTGGTTTGTATAATGGGAAGCTGACACACTGACATGATTTTCTCATTATATGGTGGGAAGTCGACACACTGGCATGAATTTCTCACTAAACCACTTCTTTGGGAAAAATTACCTCATGGACAACCTTATGTTCCATGGACCTAGAGTGAGTGTATTATGGATTACTCACCCCATAGATGACCTTGTGTTTTGTGGCCCTAGAGTGAGCACATATTTTCCACCCCATTTTCCTTTCTTGCCATCACATTATTGTGTATCTTGATGGTTTGACTTAGGATCTTGGATCCTAGGGGCTTGATTGCCTTTTTGATCTTTTTGATCCTTTGTCATCTGCATCTATACATGCAAATCTCTCTTCACTGTCTACTTTACTTTGAGTTTGAAGCAAGTTCATCCTCTCACTAAAGTGGGGGCTAAATGTACCATAGAAAAAAGGAAACTTGCTTGATTTGGGGAATAATTCATGATAAAATGGACTCAACGAGGGCTTGATTTGGTGTTGTGAGGTGTTTTTCAAATCCACACTAGGTCCTGGACCCTTTCAAATGCATTTAATGATGTTTTGTAAAGTATTGTAAAGTGTTGTAAAGGAATTTCATGCTTTTGTAGACTTAATGAACCAGTTTTCCCTTAATGTAACAATATAAAATGTGTTTAATAACATTATCGCACTAATCTAGAAGGCTTGTGAATTGAACTTAATGTTAATCTAGTGTTGTAATGTGTCCAACACATTCACATTGGATGTTGTGCCTTCTTAGGCTATGTGGACCTCATTTTAAGTGTTGTAAAGTGTATTTAATCAAATTTTCACATTTAATTCTATGTTCCAAGCCCTAATTAGCCTTTACATCATCACTAATAGGCCCCTATTACCCTATATTGTGCATCTCAAGGCATAATTTGATGAAATAACCAACATAGACATCATATAAACCTTATTTTCTTATCTCCTAAGAAGCCAATTGTCAAATGAGCCCCACTGGGACTAATTCAGCTCCTGTGGTGAATGATTCCTTGGTAGGTGGGACTAATTATCCCAAGGTGGCGAATGATTCCCATTTGGGTCAAATTTGAGTTTTGAGTGGGAAAAATTGGAAATTGAGTTTAATATTCCATCATGTCGGCCTTAGGCATCTAATTAATGGGAAAATAAGGTGAATTTCCTATAAAATCAAGTATCTAAACCCTAATTCACATCCATTAACTCATTTCATTGTTCATTCATCATCCATCTTCTCTTTCAAGTCAAGCAAGTTAGGGTTTTATCATTACAAGGCATTAAGATTGCTTCCTAAGACATTCAAGGGAAGATTATTCATGTTTTTCTTCAGACATTCAAGATCAAACATCATGGAAAGGTAATAAATCTATTATTGCATGTTTCATTACATTCTTTCTCTATTTTCAAGGTTTAATTACCTAAAAGGGGTTTGACCAAGGAAACCCCCTATGCCCTAACATCCAACATTTCTCTTTCTCTTCTTATGTGTTTGAAAATTTAAGCATCTTGGAAGCTTGGAAATCACTGAAGATCAAGTTGCAAATTTTTTCAAGTCATCTCTTCAAGTCAAAATACCCACAAAAAGTTACTTTCAAGCCCGAATTGACAATTTCAGAACTGGACACCTGGAGATGCAGAAAGTGTAGATCAAAGGCTCTTGTTTCCACCTTTGAATATTCAAAAATTCAAAATTGGAATCATTAACCATGGGTGGCGAATGAGTCCCACTTCTAGGCTTGTTTTTAGTTTTCTACATTTTTAGACACCTATTTGTTTGAAATGGGTTCCGGAACAGTTTTACAAAACTAGGACTAATTCACCTAAAATGGTGAATGAGTCTCACCAAGCCTAAAAATCAGCATCAACAACATTCCAAAATTCATAATTTCTAGTCTCCATCCATATCTTAAGTGCACTTCTTCAGTTTCATCCATTTATGTTGTAATTTGTATTCATTTCGAGGTGTTTTCTACATTACACAATGTGTTTTCAAACAACATGCATTTCAATAGTTTTCACTTAATAATCAATCCATTTTATCAATTAGCAACATTTAGATAATTGTGTTTAGTCATAATTTAATCATACATACACTAGTTTTAGTGAACCACCTAGATTTTGGGTGTGGGATCTATCTCTTTCCATTAGGTGAAACACCTTAATTGAGCAAAACAGACATAGCATTCCACCACTCTTAAAATCTTTGGTTCACCATCCTGCAAATTTTTTCATGCATCTTGAGTTATAAACATATTACAATATTGAAATGGAATGTTTGATGCAAGTAAAGGTTCTTATAAAATATGAAGGTGAACTTCAATACATTGTGTTGTTACAGTCTCCATAATAGTAACTATTGTCTTTGAACAAGAATTGAGAAGTGAGTGACAAACCTATGTGTTTTCCATCTTTCAAATGTTTTTGTGCATATTTTGTTCTAAACGTATTACGATATTGAAATGGAATGTTTGTTGCAAGTAAAGGTTGTTATAAAATATGAAGGTGAACTTCAATACATTGTGTTGTTATAGTTTGCATAATAGTAACTATTGTCTTTGAACAAGAATTGAGAAGTGAGTGAAAACCTTGTGTGTTTTCCATCACACAATTTTTTTGTGCATTGTTGTAAACGTATTATGATATTGAAATGGAATGTTTCTTGAAAGTTAGGGTTATAAAATATGAAGTTGAACTTCAATACACTATTTTGTTACAGTCTCCAAAACATAAAGTGCTCATTGCATGTGCTTACATTTTTAAGTTTTCATAATGAAGTAATTTACATAGGATAGTGTGTTTTCCAACACTACAAATAATGCGAGCATTGTATTTGTTCCAATGACATGAAAAAAGGAAATGCCATTTTTACTCAATCAACTAGTTATAAAATTTCAAAGTGGACTTCATTACATGTTTGGAGCATATAAAATAAAAATATTTTCATAAAATATGAAAGTGGACTTCAATTCATTTTTGGAGCGTCAGAAATAAATACTTATCATAAGGAAATAACTGACAGGGGATAGTGTGTTTTCCAACAGTGCAAGCAATGCAAGAATTTTGTGTTCCAATCACATGAAAAAAGGAAATATTCCATTTTCACTCTACCAAATAGTCGCTCTAAAAATTCATGAGTGGACTTCATTTCATTTTGGGAGTGTACAAAATAAAGACTTTTCATAAGCAAATAACTAAGAGGGAACAATGTGTTTTCCAACACTACAACCAATGCAAACATTTTATTTGTTCTAATCACATGAAAAATAGAAATTTTCCATCTCCACTCTACCAAATCATTGTTCTAAAAATTCAAAGTGGACTTCACTTCATATTTGGAGCGTGATAAATAAAAGCTTTTCATAAGGAAATAACTAATAGAATGCAAGCATTTTATGTGTTCCAATCACATGAAAAACATTAGGAAATATGCCATTTACACTCTACCAAATAGTCATTCAAAATGGACTTTATTTCATTTTGGGAGCATATGAAATAAATACTTTTCATAAGAAAATAACTAATAGGGGACAGTGTGTTTTCCAACACTGCAAACAATGCAAGCATTTTATTTGTTCCGATCACATAGAAAAGGGAAATCTATCATCTCCACTCTACCAAATAGTTGTTCTAAAAATTCAAAGTGGACCTCATTAGATTCTTGGTCGTAACAAAACAAATACTTATCATAATGAAATAACTGATAGGGGATAGTGTGTTTTCCAACACTACAAACAATGCTAGCATTTAATTTGTCCCAACCACATGGAAAAAGGAAATATGCCATTTTTCAATCAATAAAATACTTGTTCTAAAAATTGAAAGTGGACTTCATCACATTATTCCTCATAATGAAACAATTACAGGGCTATGAAAAGTCTGATATCAAATGTATAACAACATAATTGTTCAACATATGAAAATGGTACATCTCTACACCATAGTTGTTCAATAATCAAATAATGAAACCCACAATCCAGAATCAATATTTTGAGCCTATCTCATTATATCCTATGTTGCCTATTCTTTGCAATTGAGTTCATTCCTACATAATATCGGGCAAGTTTCTTAAGGTTGTTGTCTATTTTGGGAGGGGTTATTCCAATTCCATGAACCTTCACAGATGATGAATGTGAAACAACAAATTTCTTCATAGACTATGCTTTGTCCTTAGCACTTTTAACACCTTCACCCTATAACAAACAATTAATCACAATTAGCGTATGGATGTAAACAATATAAGGTAGTATGATATATACAACAACATATCATTTATGTGTACCTCTGGAAGAAAATGCTTCATCTTAGAGAACTTCCATACCACGAAGCTTCCCATGCACTCTTTGATGGTCTCTATGCTAGGATGTGGAAAAGGCACTAAGCAGTCACTAAAAATGGCCTCAACAATGTTGAATCTCACACAATGTTTTGGATGCATAAAGGTGTGGATTTTAGTGTTTCTTTTGACAACATGTACAATGC
The DNA here is from genome assembly GCA_007258455.2 of Sequoia sempervirens. Classification (NCBI taxonomy): domain Eukaryota; kingdom Viridiplantae; phylum Streptophyta; class Pinopsida; order Cupressales; family Cupressaceae; genus Sequoia; species Sequoia sempervirens. The sequence continues at coordinate 7,154 of VDFB02192292.1, read as the reverse complement.
CTTTGGCAACCTGTTTATGTTGCCTCCAAATATCAACATGATCACTGACCTTAAAAGTGATTCCCTTGAAATCTATCATATGTTCATCCATAGGATTTGGCTGCAATAGAAACATCATTGACGTGAATCATAATTGAAGGAATCTTAAAGGATTCATAAAGAAAAAAGAACAGAAGCATGGAAGTGTGTTGGGTCTATTACTAGTATAGATGGAATGCCACTACTCTCTCAGTCCCCATGTGCATCTTTATTGCCAAATCCCCCTTGTAGGCTAGTGCTCTCCTCATCCCCATTTCCATATTTATTACCCTCTCCCACTTGCAATCCAGTGCTCTCCCTGTCCCCATGTCCATCTTTATTACCCTCTCCCACTTGCAAGCCAATGCTCTCCCCATCACCATGTCCATCTTTATTTCCATCTCCCCCTCGTAAGCTAGCATTCTCCTTGTCCCCATGTCCATCTTTATTACCCTCTCCCACTTGTAAGCCAGTGCTCTCCCCATCCCCATGTCCATCTTTGTTACCCAATTCCACTTGCATGCCAGTGTTCTCCCTATCCCGATGTGCATCTCTGTTACCCTATCCCACTTGTAGGCTAGTGCTCTCCCCATCCCCATGTCCATCTCTATTACCCTATCCCACTTGCAGGCCAATGCTCTCCCCATCCCTATGTCCATCTCTATTACCCTATCCCACTTGTAGGCAATTTCTCTCCTCGTCCCCTTGTCCATCTTTATTTCCCTACCCCACTTGCAAGTAAGTGCTCTCACCATCCACATGTCCATCTCTATTAGTCTCTCCCATTTCAATTGCAACCACATGGCCAATTAGGTCAAGGATAGCATTTTGTTGTTCATCCTTGCCCTATAATAGCAGGAATTCAAATGTCACTTCAAAATCTATTGCATGCAACCAATTCATTGAAATAATCAAAACAAACATTAAATAGAAGAATTGGAATTCAATGTTTCTTCTAGTTTCTCCATGTCAAGGCACTTTGAAAATTTTGACCATGTATGCTCCTGCTTCTTCTTCTTCTTCTCAATGTTAGAAGGTAGGTTGGGAGGAACAACATCATCTTGTTCTTCCATGGGAATTGCATCATCTTCCAAATCAATAGTACCATGTTCGAGGGAAGCACTTTGTTGTTCATCATTTCCATGTAATCACAATAATTGAAACATCACATGAAATTCACAGGCATGCAACCAATTCATTGAAATAATGAAAAGAAACATTAAATAGAAGATTTCAAAATCATTGTTTCTTCTCATTTCTTCTTGTGAGGGCATGAGGAAACTTTCAACCATATACACTCGTTCTTCTTCTTCTTCTTCTTCTCAATGTTAGATGATGGGTTGGAAGGAACAACATCATCTTGTTTTTCCATGTCCTCTGCTTCATCTTCAAAATCAAGAGTATCCTATTTGAGGGTAGGACTCTTTTGTTCATCATTTCTCTGTAATAGCAGGAATTGAAACGTCACATGCAATTAAGATGCATGCAACCAATTCATTGAAATAATCAAAACAAACATTAAATAGAAGATTTCAAAATCACCGTTTCTTCTCATTTCTTCTTGTGAGGGTGTGAGGAAACTTTAAACCATATACGATCATTCTTCATCTTCTCAATGTTAGATGGTGGGTTGGGAGGAACAACATCATCTTGTTCTTCCATGGCCTCTGCTTCGTCTTCCAAATCAAGAGTATCATGTTCGATGAAAGGACTCCATTGTTCATCGTTGCCCTATAATAGCAGGAATTAGAATGTCACATCAAATTCAAATGCATGTAATGAATTTATTGAAATAATCAAAACAAACATCAAATAGAAGATTTTGGAATCACCATTTGTTCTCGTTTCTTCTTGTGAGGGTGTGATGAAATTTTAGACTATACACGCTTCTTCTTCTTAATGTTAGACAAGGGCTTGGGAGGAACAACATCATCTTGTGCTTCCATGGGAACTTCTTCATCTTCCAATACAACAATAACCTGCTCTAGGGAAACACTTTGTTGTTCATCCTTGTTGTGTAATAGGAGGAATCAAAATGTCACATCAAACTCATATGCATGCAACCAATTCATTCAAATAATCAAAATAAACATTAAATAGAAGATTTTGAGATCATTGTTTGTTCTCATTTCTTCTTTAGAGTGTGCCTTGAAAATTCTAACTGTGTACGATGCTTCTTTTGAATGTTAGATGTTGGGTTGGGAGGAATAACATCATCTTTTCCTTTTGTGGGAACAACTTCCTCTACCAAATGAACACTACTCTGCTGGGTGGTAGGAACCACTTCTTGACCATCACCTTGTCATGTCATGTAAGTTAATGTTAAGTGAACCTTGTATGCATCATAATAGAGAATATGAACAAACCAAAATTCAGATTTAACAGTTCAATTTGACATTACCTTTCCTTCCTTTCTCTTTCTCTCCTAATATTTTAATTTTTTTTTCCTTCTCTGCTCCTTCTCCTCTCCTTCTTCTCCTCACTATTCTATAACACCATTCGCTTCTTCACCTCATCCTTTCCTTCTTGGGGAAGTAGAAGGAAGCTATGTTTCCCATACTTTTGACACACTTTTAATAACACGCTTTTGCTGGAGATTCTACCATAGATTCATTTGGTATTCCATATTTTCTGCCTTCTTTTGAAGGTACTCTTTCAATTTATTAGGGGGAGGAGGGGGAATTTTGGTTCCCCCTCCGACACATTTTGGCCATGATTTGGTGCCACAATAATAAGGTGGTGATGTTGAATCCTATGCATGTTGAACAATATCCAATCATGATATTTTCTCGTACATTCTTCTACAATACAATAATATACATATCTACCATTCCCCACTTCTCTTCTATTTTCAGTTGTAACCTACACAAAAAATTCATAAAAGAAAATTTCTTAATATATTTGATATTAAAAAAATTTGAATGCCAACATATATACACAACCAAACGATGCAATAACTGAGTTATTATATCTTCCTTCCTGTCTGCCACATCACCTCATGCTTCATTGGGTCCCTGTCCATCCTTAGGGTCTCCCTTTGCATGCTCTTCCTCATTGTCATGGACTATGGCAAGAGCGTGGTGGTTCCCTGATTATCATCTTGAATCGATTGAACGATATACTATCAAAATCAATATATTTGTAATAGACATGATATTTTCTAACTAAAATTGTAAAGCATTCTGATTGATGCATTGGAAGTAAAGGGAAATTGGAAGTTCACAATCAATTACTGAACACGTCATCGCCTTAGGGTTCATCATTTTCCTAAAATGAGGGGACTTCCTCTGTACCATGGTTACTTCCTCCTGATTAAAACATTCCCACTTTCTATTCAACATCGTAACCACTTATGAGAGATTAACATTGTACATTTGATTGCATCTTGTAATTACTGGATCTTACCTTCATGTTTGTGGAATGCGACCACCCTAAAGAATATGCACCACTACACACCGTTTCAGGTGTGTTGTCCACCTCAACAACATTCTTCATTGTATGAAGCACTTTCCCTTTTATAGCACACATCCTTGGTTTGCTATAAACTATAAAATAGTTGCAAGTGTTATGGATATTTAAAGTTCCAAAATTTATTGCACCATTTGCAGTAAGCAAGCATATCTTTTTTCAATCATAAGAAGAATTTGAAATGCATCTTTTACTCTACCTAAGACTGTTGATAAATTTTGAAGGTGCCTTTCATTACATTCTTTCTATCTAAATAAAAAAAAAAAAATCAATGCATTCCTACTGTCAGCAAAATTGCAAGCTAGAAAAGAGATGGTGTTATGAAATGTACAACCCATAGTGTTGTAAAACACTATACAAGTAACCCACTGTGTTTTCCAACAAGAAATTATTTTGTACATTTTTTTTTTCAATCACATGAAGATAGTGAATTGTAATTTATATCATAACTAAAAATTGTAATTTTTGGAGGTTCCTTTTATTACATTCGTATTGTCTAAATTATAAGAAAAGCTTTTCAAGGCATTCAAACTGTTATGTGAAATTTTAGGTTGGAAAACACAGTGTGTTATAAATCCTACAACCCACAAACTATTCTAAAACCCTTTATAAGTAGCAATCATATTGGTTGCTCACCCCTAGCTCAATTTGGTATGTTTTGTGATTTTCTTTAGAACATTTGGCTTTCTAGATAGCAATAATGTAATGAAGTTGGAAAACATAGGGCATTTTAAGAAACCTGCAGCTGAATGTATCCCACACCTGCAAGTCCTCCCCTTCCTCTCAAGTGTTTAGATTTAAATATGTAGAATGAAACAATTGACAACCCACGTTGTGTTTTCCAATCTGACATTATTTTGTGCATTTCTTTTTTTCAACCCTACGAAGAAATTTAAATACAATTTATATTGTAACTAATAGTTATTATATGTTTTGAAGGTGAACTTCATTACATTATTAGTGTGTACAAATAAAAAGGCTTCCAAGACATTTATACTGTCAATATAATTACAGCTGAAGGATACATAAAGCTATCCAAATTCACGTGAGATGTGACCTACCAATTGGATTTTTACTGTGTATGTAACCAAAATGTTTTCATTACATTCATATTGTCTGTGTGTTGACCTTGCTATTGCATGAAAATGTCAACCTCTCAATGCCCGATACAAGAGTCAGATAATATGTATGGTAGGCAGTTAAACCATATCATGAATCACACTGAAAACACTCACTGAGGGGTGGAAGTTCCAAGCTTCCAAAAATCCCCCCCACCTGCTAACACGACAACATTTCATGACAACTAGGAAAATTTCAAGCATACCTTTCTCATTTCCAAAACATGCACTTCTCTCCATCATACATCGATGAAACCTTTCAACATCATGGATCTGAGTGGATGAGATTGTGGAAGAGGTGGTGATGTGTGCTAGAGAGAAGAGATTGTTTTGAGAATATTGCAAAGTAGCTCCAAAGATGCCTAGTTGTCAGGAAATGCTGTCATGTCTTTATTGAGGTCTTATCTAATGCTTGTATTAGGCATTGATAAGTTGGCCTTTTCATACAATGGCAAGGCCAACAATGTGTAATTGCAAGTTGGAAAACACTGGGTGTTATTAAACCTACAAACCAAATACTATTTACAAACCCTTCACAAGTAACATCCCAATTTGTTACTCACCCCTCAATTGAATTTGGATGCTTTTATATATCTTGCACCTGCAACTCCACCCTGTGCTCTCAAACCTTCAGCTTTCAATGTGTAGAATGAAAGAACTTACAACACATAGTGTTTTCCAACCTCCAATTATTTTCCGCAATATGTTGTCACATCATGTGGTGTATGTATTTTTATATGTTTTAATGCATTTTTGTATGTTATGATGCCTCTAACATGCATTCTTCTAGGGAGAATAGTGACATCCAATTGTAGGGTAGAAGCTAATCTCCCTACAAAATATAGTAAAATCAAGCTATTATCCCTAAAAATACATGTCTTTGACATGATAACATAATTAGACATGAATGATATCAATTTTCCACAATCCATATTGATTATTGCTAGTTGATTTCTAGATTCGATTGTATAAGAATTTTTGAATCAACATTTCAAATCACACTCTGTGATCCACTATCAGGATGAAGAAGAGACCATGAGGGTCACCCCTTATGCTCTCTTCTTCATCCTGCTGATGGATCACGGAGTTTTATTTGAAATTTTGATGCAAAATTTCATACACAATCGAATGCAGAAATCAACTAGTAATAATAATTAGACATGTCTTATCCCTGAAGAAGGGGAATACGTTATCATGTGTAATCCATGTTGCAAGGATATCACCTTCTGCAATTGGGATGAGGCTATTCTCCCTGCAAAAAATCATGTCACATGCATCATGATTTAAAAATCATATTTTAGAATGGAAAAAAATCCCAAAATGTGGCATTCAAAACCATTATTTGCAAATAGAAAGAAGCCCAAATGAGATCCCATTTTTATCGCAATTTTCCACAACGAAATTTTGCAGGTTGCTAGAGAGAAATGAGAAGGAGTTGCAGGCGTTCATAGGATGAATAAGTGTAGCCACCCTCCATACGAAAACACATTTGACAAGCGCGGGTAGCTAGCTAGTTAGCAGGTTTCTTTATCCGCTAGCAATATATGCCATTTTCCCATTCTTCCTAGGAATTATGAAGAAATGAATGACTATTTGTTAAGAAGATGGGTTCTCATTAACATGAAAACAAAGAGTTTTCTTTTGGAAAAGGGTTTTCATTTGAAATGCAAAGTTGTTTACATGTTTTTGTGTTGAGTGGTTTTAAATTTTTGCTTCCTCCCATCTGCTGGTTTTGAAATTTTGCAATTGCCAAATGAAATAATTGACAAATCATTGTGTAAATATGAGTGAAATAACTTAATAACGTTTAGAGAAAACAAAAACCATGTAGAATATATAAGAGTTTTATTTCAGTATCCTCCAAGAATGTAATGAAGTCCACTTTCAAATTTTACTTTGCTACAGCTGAAATCTCATTTCACTTTCTTCATCTGATTGGAACAAAATGGCTCGATGGAAAAGAAGGCAAGACGGAAAAATCACAATGAAAAAAAGACTTGACATTCAAATGTTAACTCTGACCTACTGTGCCCTATCCCGTTGTCAGGAGAACATGTAAGCACTTGCGGGTTTTCAAAATCATATTTCAAAATGGAAAAAAACACAAAAAAACATGGCATTTGAAACCATTATTCACAAATAGCAAAATGAGATGCCAAGAATGTAATGAAATTGGAAAATAGTAGGTATTATGAAACCTACAAGGCACAGTGTTGTTATAGATTGTTTGTAGTGTTGGAAAACACACTGTCCCATTTCAGTTAGTTCATTATGAAGATTTTTATTTTGTTACAACAAGAATGTAATGAAGTCCAATTTCAAATTTTTGAACAACTCTTTGCTACAATCCAAATGTCATTTCACTTTCTTTATATGATTGGAACAAATAAAATGCTCGCATTATTTGCAGTGTTGGAAAACACACTTTCTCTTCACTTGCATAGGGTTTTACAACACTATATGCATTACTTGATTCTTAACACCTAGGGTTTTCCAACATACATTCTTACTAAATAGAAAGAATGTAGATTCAAAAGCTTTTGTAATATA
>VDFB02192291.1:0-10073 GCA_007258455.2 Sequoia sempervirens | reverse complement strand
AGACTTCAGAATCATCATACCCTTCAACTGCACTTTCACAATCCATAGATGAGAAAATACTTCCAGCATCATTTGCATCATTGCATCCTTCTTTTGTTATAGAAGATTGACTCTCCACTTTTGTGTCTTCAAAATCAATAGAAGGCATAACTTCACATGTTCTATTCAGCTCATCATATCTTATACCATTATGGCTGTAATTTTCTTTTGGATAGATTTTCTCAATGGGTTGTTCAAAAAAAAAACTCTTATTACTAAATGATATAGATTCAACTTTTTTTTTCAGATTTCTATTCAAATTCTTCTTGGGTATGAAGGTTTTTATTGATTCTTCTTCAAAATAATCAATGAGATGTATTCTGAGCTCATTCCATGAATCTATGGAATGCATTGGTAATCTGGAAAACCAATATTCAACATTATTTTCTAAATTTATTACAAAATATTCATGATAGAATCCTCTTCTATTATTTGAAAATCTTCCATCAAATCAATGAAACCCTGTACATGTCTTGATGCTAACTTTTCAAGATCTCCTCTAAACTTAGGAAAATATTCATTAACTCTTCTTGGGACAGAATGTGGATAACCCTAGATTTTACTGAAGTCCATAGGGTTATATCTTTCACTAGTGAACACCTGTCTTTGAGGACATGATTATGTTTTAGGCATGACATTAGAGCTTGTAGAGGGAGAAGTAGGATAGCCATGCATATTTGCAAATAAAATTTATTCTCTCTACAATTATTCAATTCTCAATTTCCCTTTATCCCTTTCTTGTAGTGCTAAATTTTACTAAATAAGGGAACCAAAGTTTTCTAGGACCTTCAAACATGGTCTTCATATACAAATTTATGCTTCTTGAAAACCAAAATATGGAAAATTCCTGGGTATGTTGCAGTTACTGCAAATTCTTCTTTCTGATTGGGAATCTTCATAGATCTGAAACTTTCTTCACATCTTCACCAAGTTCTTTAGCAAAGTTACCACCTCTCTTCACAGAGGACTAAACTTCAAGCAATATGAAGCTCCTTCAAAGATGAATATCCTTCGGAGTTCTTTTCAACAGTAGAGCACCAAAGACCGTAAAAATTTCAAGTTCACTACAATAATTTCCTTCTCCAGGTATGAATTCCCTCAATATTTGATCCAAATGCTCATATTAGCGAATAATATGACTTTGTGATAAAACAGTCTGCAAATCTGAGATCACAGTTCTTCCTAAAGAGAGTCGCCATTCCTTGCTGGTCCTCAAATCTATAATCAACTTGAATCCTAAAGAGCTGTCAAGCCTAATGGTCAAATTCAAGGAGAGATTTGGCCAACAAACAAGAGATTCAATTAAGACCCTTTCTCCCCTACACTTTGGGCTCTGTGAAACCCAGGAGGGTGATCCCAATAGTATACTTATAGATACATGTGTGCCAAAGTACCTAGAACACTATAAATAGATGATTATCCTTTAAATTTTTAACAGACACAATACCCTAAAGGTTTGGCTAACCTTCATGGTAATGTCTAATTTAAACATGAGAGATACAATTCATTGAACTCCACACACAATGATACCAAGATAGATAAGTAAATTTGATTTTAAATTGTGATTAACTGCTAAATTAACCAACAAAATGTAACATGAATAACACACTTAGATCAGTGCCTCATCCTTGGAACAAAGTCAATTCCAATACCTATAAAACTTAATAACAATTTAACACACAACATCATCTAAGCTTTGACATTACTACATTACAGTACATCAACATTTTATTCTCAACCACAACTTCTTATAGATATCCTAGCACTTAATTCACACGAATCTATAGCTTCACTCAAGCATTTATATTAATTCCTTGAATTAATGAGAAAGAAAAAAACCACACACCCACAAGAAATCAATGGAGAAGAACAATACAATCCTTGATTATATTATTCATAACTCACAAAAAAATACATAGGAGAGAAAATGGCTTTGAATTTTCACCATTCTATATTATATTGTCAGTATTGCTATCAGAAGTACATATGCATTGACAGACTCAAACCTAAGAAAAAAGCCTAAAATGCTCTGTATTCTCATTACAATGTTCTCCATGATCAATTACAAAGAAACCAACCTCCTTGAATGAAGTAAAAAATTACATAAATAAGGAAAATGAAAAACCCTAAATAGAGATCCATTGCTGACAACTGGAATCACCTGGACCTTTGATCAATAAATGCTTCAACCTTGAAGAAAAAGTGTCCCCATTAGGGAAATTTACATAAAAAATGGGCCTCCTAAGGATGACATCATTAGATTTTTAAGTTATAAAAAATTAACTAAAAGATGACATCAACCTATACGGTGGCATCATCCAAAATAAAAATAAAATTATTTATTTTATAAAATAAAACTTTCTAAAATCTTATGAATTAACTCATGATGGTTAATTTAACTCTACATATCCTATTATATCTCATTCATCTTTCTAAATATAAAATATTCTTTTTGTTTTTTAGATTTATATTCTTAAATTATATTATAGAAATTTTATATAGTTTCCAAAAAATATATAAAACATTTTACAAAAATATTAAAAATCATAAAAATCATTTATGAAGTGTCAGAAAAATAAAAAAATATTTACTTATAGGTGCTCTACAATCTTGTGTGTAAATATATAACAAAAATAAAACTAGCATACATTTATTAAATTTAATATATATAAAAAATGTCGAGAGTTATCTTTCTGAGGCACCTATTTTCATCATTAAGGTTATCAAAACTGCAACAGTAATAGAGCACATAATCACCCTGTCCTATACAGTAAAAACCTTGAAAATACATCACACAAAATTACAAAATATTAGTCCAAATAAAAATCCTCACAAGTTGAAATAAAGCTCGATGACAATTTAGGATCCTTTTGCTTATTAGCCAAAGATTTCAATAGATTTGACTTCAAGTTGAGGTTGAGGCTGCTTCAACACTATCACAGTGAGCACTCCATTTTCCATGTCCACTTTCACTTCACCTACCTTTGCATTCTTAGGTAGCCTGAAACGCCTTAGGAATCTACCTCTTCTTGTTAATTGATAATATGAATACATAAATTGTACAACAATTAGAAATCACTTAAGTATACTATATCCACATATTTGCATTCTTCTTAAATAACATGACAAATAGTTAATACCGTTAAAATTTTATAGCCCTAAATTTTGTGTTCATGACACTAGAAGTTCAAGAAATATTTTTTAACTCTCCAAATTTCTCACAAGTATTTGTGGGCTCTATCAATGGTTTGACACCACCCAACCATGTATAAATCTTAGGGCCAACCCTCTCTAGTAAGAAGAAATTGATTTGGTAATCATTCAACATGTACAAAAAACACTTGATACATACAATAAAAGAGCATCTCAATTAACTATCACAACATTGTAACACATCATACAAGGTCTAGCCCATGAAATTGGGAAATATGACACCATTCAATGCATACATTATTAGAATCAAAATCACTCCTTAGATCAATATTCCAATGCATAAAATAAAAGAGTACCATTTGTATATGGAGTATCATCACATAGTTCTCAAGACCATGATAGGGTTGAAGAGTATGTCTCTACTAATGGGGAAAATCAATGACATCTATATCAATCTCAAGAATTGAATACTAATATCCTTCACAATAATACAATATATCTAGATTGACATAGTGAGCTCACATGTAAATTTTATTCATGTTGAAAATGTTGAAATCTATTCATTTTAGTTATTAATCTCTAAACCTCATGCTTGTCACATCATGATTTTCATTATAAACAAATAGGCATGAGATTTCACTCCATTTAGACTAAGAATTAAAAGGAAGTGATATCAAATTCAACAAGCCAATGTAAATGGTGTGTGTTTACTTGATGATGTGCTATTGCAAAAACAAGTGATAAATATAGAAGAAAAATCATCCCTCACAATCCTCGATTCTAGATAGAATCTAGAACTCAAACCCTTTGCAAATCAATTTCCAAGCTTCTAACAAGAGGAGAAGAAAACCATGAAAAAACAATTCCCATCAAAGAACTCTTCTTTTTCATTTTATGGAAAAATCTTTATTGAAAAATCCCTTTCCCCATTTCACACTTAAATCCACTTTATGCAATACATGATAAAAACAATGCACTTTTAGACAACTGTGGAATAAAAATTCATGTAATTCCATTAAACCTTTCTGTTTACAAATGACACATTTATTAAGACTATATACATCTTTAATTATTTTCACTACAAGGAAACATGAAAAGGGAAAATGTGATATATTCTAATTAACCTTTATTGGCAAAACCTATGTTTGCATATTGAATTAAACATACATGTACAACACAAGATAACTGATGCGCAATATATAACAATTAATAAGATAATGTATAAAAAAATACATCAATATTAACATTTAATTGAAAATCATTGAACACTAATTACATGATTCAACTATTAAGATGCATAATCATAATCACATACAATAAGATAAAACAATAAAAATAAAATATAATCAAGTTTATTATATAAAATCCACACAAATAAATTTAAATTACATATAAAACATTTTTAACATATAAAATATCAGTGCAAAAACCCAAAGTTGAGCAACAAAATGAAATACATTCCCCTTAGAAAGACAATTTTGTAAATGTATGTGTATATAAAATATTTAGGACCATTTTCTAATTTACTTGTTTACATGAGATAACAAAATAAATATTCTCAGAAATAGAATGAAGGTGCAATCTTTACTCCATCTATGATTATGCCTCTCTTGTACGAAAACTGCGGTCTGTATTTTTCATAGAGACTTCAAACTCTATTGTTTCGTCGTTGTTTGGAGTGAAATAGCCCACAACAAAATTTGTCCAGGTAGAGTAGTTTTAGATGTTTCTGAAGTCACCATACTAAAAATATTAGCTTTAAAACAGTTTTAAAAACAAAACAAAAGATCATTTGTAAATTCAATTTGATTAGTTTTTTCTTACACAAATTTTTGGATGCCTATTTTATCATTTTTTCTCTAATCCAAACTCTAATCCTAACCCTAAATAAATTCTATTTTAAATTGTAACCATTTTTTTCAATATATTTATCTTCCCAAGAATAATATTGAAATATATTTAAAATAATAGTTAATTTTTATTGGAAATACTTAAGCTTTCATAAAAAGAAAACTATTTTTTAAATTCATTTTAAGGTGTTAACAATAATGATTATGTTTTTTTTCCAAAAGATAAAAATATAAGATTTAAGAGTGGATATGAATAATTAAATAAAATCAAAACTCTAATCCTAACCCTAACTGAATAAATAGATTGAAATTTCATATAATTATAAAAAATATATTTGTGTTACTACTATAAATAAATGTTCACCCTAAAAACTTAAAAAGTTATTACATGACACTAAGTATTTAGTTTTAATTTTTTTTTAATTAAATTGATTTTAAAATCTAAAAAAACAACATTACCGCCACTTGCACGCCAAATTTAACTTTATTAGTTTTTTTTTACAAAGATTTTTGGTTGTCATTATTTATTAGATGACACTAAGTATTTAGTTTTAATTTATTTTTTTAATTAAATTGATTTTAAAAATCTAAAAAAACAACATGACCACCACTTGCACGTCAAATTTAACTTGATTAGTTTTTCCTTACAAAGATTTTTGGATGTCATTGTAATACGCCTCTCAAGTTGTAATTAAATTGATTTTTTAAAATCTTAAAAAGAAACATTTGTACATCGATTAACCTATATTTTTCCTTACAGCATTTTGGATGTCATTGTACTCAGCCAGAAATCTCATTTAAATTTGCTTGAAAAAACATCTACATAAAATGAATGTAGTTATGCTAGTTGCATGTCATTTGAACGTCAAATTCAAACTAAAGAGTTTTTCCTTACATTGAATTTTGCTTTTTGATGGATGCCATTGTAATACACCTCTTGACATAATAAAATTTAAAAAAAATGGAAAAACTAAAGACATTAAAAATTGTTCTCACAAAAATTATGAACCAAATAAATTGGAATAAATTAAAAAAGACAAAAAATAAATTGGACAAAATAAAATAAAAACTAAAAAAACAAATTGGAAAGTGTTGGAAGAAGAAAAAGTTGGAGAAAATCATGAAACTATGGAAAAAATAATTGGAAAAATTAAAAATTAAAAACAAAAAAAAATTGCAAAGGAAAGAAAATGAGAAAATCAAAGAGACTGGAAAAAAAGATATCCCTAGCATACTTTTTTAAATATAAATATACTATTATAAAACCTATAAATGTGTTTATTTAAATAAATGTACATAACATAATAAATCTAAATCTATAAAATCATTATATAAAATAAAATACTAAGTAAAAAATAAAATATCTAAAGTTACTTTTACTTTGCCACTTTTTAAATAAAAACAAATAATCAAGAAAAAGAAAGTGAACTTGACTTTTTTAATAAATTATAATAGAAATATAAGTTACCAAACTTGAGTTTAAGAGTTTTTAAATAAAAAATAAATAATGAAGAAAGTGAACTTGAGTTTTTTAATAAATTATAATAGAAATATATGTTACCACTTTTAAAAAATCATGGACTTCAATTTTTTAAGGAATTATAATAGAAATGTGTGTCCCCACTTAACTCATGTAGTTAAGTAATTTATATTTTTTATATTTAAATACCTGTAATTATAATGAGATAATTTTTGTTTTTTAGAGTTCCCTTAGAGGCCCATTTCTACAAATTTCCCCTAATCTACAATTTATTTTCCTGCTCCTTTTTCCTTGCCCCTATAGCAAATGAATTTTTCTTTACTGTGAAATCCCTTTAATCTTTTCCATCAGGCTATGAAAAACTCATTCACCCTTCTCTTTTACTTGCTCACTTTCACCCAGCAACTGAAAATGGTTTTTACTGTGAAAAACCCTTTCTCTCCTCCGCTTTTCCCTACAGTTGCAAATGTTTTTGTTACAACATTCACATGAATCACAAGGTAAACTAGGACACCAATTATGATGTTCCCATTGATGCAAGCATGCATTTACAAAGAGTAAGGCTCTTTGTTCATGGGTAGGTTGTGCAATGTGAAATATATGTCTAGTGATCCATTCACAAGTTGAGCGAGAGGAATGTGTGTGAATGAAACCATATTTACGTACACAAGAGGAATAAACTCAGTAGACTGCAAAGGTTCATACATCGAATAGTGACCTATCCAAACTCTATTCCTAAATATCTAGAGCCCTTCTAATTATGCAACTAGGGGTCATAGATTAGGTTGCAAGGATATATGCCCTACAACACACAAACCTACAACACACCTAGGAAAATAGAGAAGGTCTTTCGATACCAAGGGATGGGCTCAAAATAGTTCACATTGGGTTCACCAAAATGTAGAGAAGGGGGACCGACTGCTTCATGAATCCATGCCACAAGAGAGTCCTAAACAATAGGCTACCCTAAACTACCTCAAGCTTTGGTAAATGGATTGAAGAGGTTAAGATGTTAAGGTTGAAAAGGAAGAGAAATCTGGGTGCTATTATTCTTCTACTAAACGAAATGTTTCATGGTGTTAGGAGAGCTGATTTTGAGAGTTCAATCCACTACCCAAAAAACTCATTGTCTGAGGATGATAGTGAAGACTAAGGACTCCAATGTGGCACATTGGCATCTGATATCGATGTCAACGTCCGTATGGACATAGAGTCCTAGGAACAAATTTAAACACCAAAAAATTAACTAACTACCTAATTGCTAAGGTTTTACTATATGATAGAATATTTGAAAAGGTGTGGAAATGAAGTACAACAAGAACAATACTACCTCTAAAATAAGTTGGAATTTACAAAGAGTAGGTAAGGAATATGGAACTTTCTACCTGAGAGTCAAATACTCGAAGATCTCTACACAAGAACACCTACACACACAAGACCAAGGAAAATATTGGGGCTATTTTTAGAAGATTTCCTTAGTCCCCCGCTTTGGTGTTTCCACCTCCATGGACAACTAGATAGCAACTAGTATATAAAATGATGAATATATGTAAGGAAATAGAGGTACCAAGCAAGAACACAAACAAAAATATGCTACTTGATGGATATATGTATGGAAATAGAGGTGCCAAGAAAGAACACAAACAATAATATGCCACTATGTAAATACACTGATGCAAAAGAAAGTGACGATGGAAGATATCACATTCATAGCTACATGCTCTTGAAAGGAAAGTAGAGGAAGGGGTGAGCTTGCAAGTTCTCCAATAACAACACTGTCGCAACAAATGAAGTGGAGAAGCCAAGAAAGTAGTAGCTTGCAGCTACAATGGAGTGACGTGAGAGATTGGAAGTGTGAGAATAAAGATGAAAGTGTGTAGTAGGATGATGTAGAATCAAGAGAGAGTGAAGGAATGAAAAAGATAGATCATTTGAATAACCAAAAGGAGGCAAAAGACGTGTTTCTTGACATTCAAGGGAGGCAGAGACGTTACAGTTTGTCACCAATGGAGAAATGTAACACCTCTACAGATTCTAGAGGTAGGAAGTAGAAATCCTATTAGGACAGTAGCACGGTGCATAGATGTTCGGTCAGCATGTGCACATCCCTGATAGGATTCCTCCACTAAAGTGGAAACAAGCTTCCAAGTGGATGGAGAAGAGTGGTGGATGTGGATTTGCATCATCAAATTTTTATTTTCTAAAGTAGGGGTGATGTAAATGGGGAACTTTCCTAGGGGTGCAAATTCACTCCATTACAACAATAAGATGAAGATGAGGAGGATTGAACCATGTAATATTCTCAAGAAATTTGATTCAGGAAATGTATATGAAGTGGAGTTATAGGATACATCTGGTATATCACATATTTTCAATGTTGTAGACATCTATGAGTACCATAAAGGGCAAGCAAGTGGGAATAATAAAGAAGTAGGATTAGAGGATAAATTTCCACATCAACACCATATTAGATTGAGCAGATCTTGGACATCAAAATTGGAAGGAGCACTAAGAACAAGCAATACAAGGTGTATCTGGTAAAGTGGAAAGACAGAGTAGTGGAGGATTCATGATGGATTTCTCAGGCTGAGGTGGACCACTTTGGCTTTCCTCTAGCCTTTGGAAAGTGACAGACTCATTTTTCTTCCAACCTCAAGTGTTTGATGCAGGAGCATCCTTGGTTGTAAAGAAATCCTATGTGATGCAAGAGGATAATTTTATCTTCCACTATCACAATCCAACTCACATGAAATTGTAGATCAC
Organism: Sequoia sempervirens; assembly: GCA_007258455.2. Classification (NCBI taxonomy): domain Eukaryota; kingdom Viridiplantae; phylum Streptophyta; class Pinopsida; order Cupressales; family Cupressaceae; genus Sequoia; species Sequoia sempervirens. The sequence continues at coordinate 788 of VDFB02192291.1, read as the reverse complement.
AAACAATTTCGCAGATAATTTAAATCAACAAAACCAAATCAAGATTTCACAAAAGAAATATCAATTTGATAACAATGTCAATAACAAAAAACTTTTCAAAGCAATTCAAGATTTTTAAATTTATTTCTTATTCCATGAAAATAATATTTACCATCTACAACCAATTACAATCTGCAAGTTTTTTTTCTTCTTCAAATCCCATGTTCCTCATTATCAGGCATGAATTCTCTATTATTCTATATGGGTGTGACCTTCATTCAGTTTGTCCTACACACATATGTTATTTTTCACACCCCTCTCTACTAGCAGCTTAGTGTCTCTTTTATCCTCTTTGTATACCTCATTGAATTCTATACTTTATTTATGTTTTTTTTTAAAAGGCACAAGACAACTGAGAGGGGGGGTGAATCAGTTGTCACCAAATACTATTCAAATCTCAAACTCTTATCAACTTCACAACCACACAATTTTGTTATTAGGTATGAACATGAAATGCAGATAACATAAAGTAATATCAAAACAACGAACACCATATTTTACATGGAAAACCCAATAAGGTAAAAACCACAATGAGGATTAACTCATAATATAAAGTGATAGCAAAAACCAAATATATAAGGCTCACTGCCAAAGAGCTCACTACCCAGAATAGGACCCACTGTCTAGATACAAAAGCTCACTACTTACAAGAGGACTCACTATCCAGGAAAGGAGGCTCACTTCCTACAAAAAGGATTACAAAACAAAAAATGGCTTTGTAGCCAAAATGAACTGGTAAGAGTGCACCT
>VDFB02192290.1:0-26030 GCA_007258455.2 Sequoia sempervirens | reverse complement strand
AAATCCATGCAGGCCCATTAAAAAAAACTTAAGAATAGTTAAAGAATACCCATAAGCACAAAGCTAACGAATCTTCAACTTCATTGCTCAAGTGATTTAAAGCATCAGAATAAAATAACCTTATGTCTCTAAATATTATACAGTATATGATATGAAGCAATTTCGTCATTGTGGGAAAATCATTGCACTAAAAAGATTTCTAGAGAAAATAAAATCTAGGAGGTTCGTAGGGTTGTAAATACATTAGAATCAGAATAGGAACAACTAAAAAAGGAGTGACTCATAATCCTTTTAACCACAGTTGACATTTTGAGAATACAAAAATTTGGAATATGTGGATCATCAAATTAGTTAGGCTATGCAAACGGACCTCATCTTTCAACTGAATATTCTCAATACGTAGTTGCTACTCTTGAAGACAGACTTCTGCAATAACAACAGGTGCTCTGCAGTTGGTGCATATGGGATTTCTCATGGCTTCTTTAATTGCCATGTTCTCCAAGTGAAGCTTCTCATTATCTTGCTTGAGGAGAGTGTTTTCATGACACTCATGTTGAGCCTGAAAATCCAAGATTTCAAAAGCCATGATTAGAAAAAATTAATATATAGTTTTTAACTATATACTTTTAATATTATAATAATAATATATATATAGTTTTTAATTATATGCTTTTAATATTATAATAATAGTTATATATTATAATAATAATATAATTATTAAAATATATTGCAATAATAAGTATATTGTTTATTATAATTTAAAAAGAATATAATTTATATTTATATTAATATTAAATATTAATTTTTAATAGAGGGGGTTCGACCGAACATTTTTAGAATGTTCGACCGAACCCCATTCAAATCCATTTTTTATTGTATGTTAAATGGGTTCGATCGAACCCCTATTCAATCGAACATTAATTTTTTGTTCAACCGAACAGTGGTTCGAACGAACCCACTTATTTTCACCCACATCCTTTCAGGCACCAAAATTGCTCAGAATTTTGCACTTCGAAGCTCAATTTGAGAATGAAAATGGAGATCTCAGAAACCCAACTGGTATCAGGTTTCCCTCAAATTGAGCTATCCAACAAATATAATTTTAATATGTTTTGATTATATTATCTATTTGTTTTTCAAGTTTTATTAAATAGGCTTTCAATCGTAAAACAAAACTCCGGGTTTCTGGCCATGAAAAACAGAGAGAGAGAGAGTAGAAGATTATCAACAAAAAAATTTAAAAATATGAGCGGCAACCGTGATATTATCTCGATCCAACAAAAATAAAATAAATTCGACACATACAAAGAAGTTATGTGTTACACGGGTTTCAATGCTATGTCCGGAATTGTAATTGATTGAATTTCTTTGAAACTGAATAAAGGAAAAAAAATATTCATTAAAAACCATTCAAGTGGAAGAATGATTTGTGTTACAAATCTAAATTTGAAAGAATTAGAATTTTATTCTCAAGAAAAAGTTATGCATTATATATGCGTATCAATTTTTAAAAAATTGTTTTTGAAAACCACTTATGGCGGTTAGGTGTTAATCTGATTCCAAAATTTTGAAAAAATATTTTTAGGAATCTACGACAAAATGTGACAAGACTCTATTTTGCATCATCTTCAAATTCCTCACGGTTTAACCGCTATAGGTGCCCGAATGTGAAGACTTAGTTAAAAATAAATAAATCAGTGTCCAATTTGGCCAAAAATTGTAAACCACTATTGTGGGATCACCCACCAGATGAACCACTAGAATCTCCCTGTCCACCTGAACTAGGTGTGGCCTGATCAGGTCCATAGCATATTTGATGACAACTAGTACATATATGGGGGACGGGTCTCGACACTCCTGGAGCGGTACTCAAACCAGCTCCATAAAAAATTCCTCCATCATCATCATCTCTATGCTCCCCACCCGCTATCGCAAAAGCATGTTGATCAAGGTCTCTTGCGAGTGTACTAAGGGAACCTAATGTTGAGACCAAAGCTCGATGATGTACATGTTTGGGAATGGGAGGACCAAGAGCAACAACAAGGGGTTGCACATGCACAGGGCATTGGGGATCAACCCTTGCCCCCAACCTCTATTGTGGCATGCCACCACCAACACCCTAAAATGATCTAAAATAAAAATAATTGGGCTTTTACCCCAAAAAAAACTCTACATACATTTTTCTCAAAAAATACAATGGGAACTCCCAATTAGCATGTGGGGGACTATCAAAAACCATATACCATCGATCCCAAAAATGTGCGCTCATCTGCGGATGTATGCACCACCTCATGGATATTCTAGATTTGTTGGGTGGAATGGGTTGTTGAGTAATGGGGTCAAGAAAGTAGGAGGCTAGATGGGCTTTCATTACTTCAAGGTCTAATATTTGTTTGTAAGAGAGACAGTCAGAATAAAATTGTCTCATTTGTTCTCTCTCTCGTTGATGCCTATCAAGATCAGAATCAATCATCCTGATGGCATCAACAACATTTTGCATCGCAGATGCAAAATGTCTCACATGTGGTGGAATCAATGCTTGACTTTGCATAGCATTGATTTTATTTTGTAAGGATACAGCTTGATCATTTATACGTGCTCTCAAGCGAGCCTCGTCAGATGCGATAGGTGTTGGATGTGGCATATTAGGTGGAGGGGGAGGGGGAGGTGGATGTGGTTGTGGTTGAGGTGGTGGATTGATGATATCATCAATGTTAAAATCATCCATGATATGAGATATAAATGTGCACCTGCATTAAATCATACAAAATAGGATGTGCATACATATATTAAGATCATATATTTAATTGAAATAGGATGAGCAACATATATATTAAGATCGTATATTTAATTGAAATGCACATATATATACATTGGTTGAACCTGAGCATGTCCATACAAAATTCAAAATTTAACATGTACATACATTTAAAATAAAAAATATGATGTATAATTTGCATGCTGCATTGCATCATTAAACTAAAACTATGTACATACATACAAATTTCAAAAATTTAAGAACTATATATATGCAAATTTTTACTATTGCAAGTACATACTTCAATCAATAAACTTGAAACATTCACAAAAGCTCTATTTATGTCTAACACAATACCACACACACACACACATATATGAAAACAGGCCAATTTTTCAAAGGTGGAGAAATCATGATCTAGTAGATAGTCATAAAATATATTATTCATTATAAGTTCATAAATTCCACCAAATTCATAAATCCATGTCACTAAAAATATCCATCCAACCAAATTTATAAACCATCACACAAATGTCCATCGCTCACCAAATTCATAACTAAACTATTTAAGATCATTGTCTTCTAATTTAGAAACTATTGTGGCTCTTCATTTCTTTGTAGTTTTCAGAATTGTAGCTCCTTCTCCTCTGAGTTGACGATGCTCATCTAAGATCCCATCCATAGCCCTGACAACATCAACAAGGGCTTGCATCCTAGATGCAAACATCCTCACAAGAGGTGCGACACATTCTTCATTTTGAATAATGTTGATTTGATCTTGGATGGTTCTAGCAGAAGCATTGATTTATGCTTGCAAACGAGCATGTTCATTGATTTAAGGTGGTGGAGGTGGGGGGTTACCAGGTGGAGTGGGTGGAGGTGGAGGAAGGTGGTGGAGATGGATGGCGGGAGGTGGATTTCGTAATATTATTGAATGGATCCATGTGATCTTTAAGATATGAGTGAACCTGCATTAGATTTATAATTTCAAGATGTAAGATACATGTTTAGGAAATACCTTTAAACCATTCAATATAAATGGCCTTAAATAATTGAATACAAATGATAAAATATATAAGCCTCATTTATGTCTAAGGCACATGTTACTTGAATGAAAATACAATTAATTATTAATATTATATAATCTTGCATGATCTTATTATTGTTAAATTTGGTTTCCTTGGGCAACTTTGATCACAAAATTTTAAGAACTTCTTTGATCCCCTTAAGAAATGTCATATTGGGACCCCTTAAGAAATCAAATTACAATTTAGGGTGACAGGATGGCCTAAGGGGATCTACGTCTAGTGAGGTCCTAGGAGAAAATGACATGGCTCAAGTGAATAAAATTTGGTGAAGTTGCCCAAGGCAACCAAATTTCATTAAGAGCCTTTAAAGAAAAAATGATGGGCTTTAGGGTTTAGGGTTTAGACTTTAGAGTTTAGGGTTTAGGGTAATAGGATAGCTTAAGGGGATCTACATGTAGTAAGATCATAGGAAGAAATTACATGGCATAAGGGAATTAAATTTGGTGGAGTTGCCTAAGGCAACCAAATTTCATTAAGAGCCTAAGAAAAAATGATGGCTTTAGGGTTTAGGGTTTAGAGTTTAGAGTTTAGGGTTTAGGGTAATAGGATAACTTAAGGGGATATATGTGTAAGATCCTATGAAAAAATTACATGGCATAAGGGAATGAAATTTGGTGGATTTTCCTAAGACAACCAAATTTCACTTTAAGGTCAAGTAGGACAAAATGAATGGTTTAGTGTTTAGGGTTTAGATTTTAGAATTCAGGGTTTAGGGTTTACAAAACTTAGGGTGAAGTCTTGGTGCCCCTTGGAATATAATGAACTTGCAAGTTAGTGAAGAACATTTTCTTGTGGAATAGTTGATTGAGATCTACTCTTGTTTCAACTAACCAACCTAGATCATGAAATCTCATTCATATTATACTCTTGCACGATCTTATTATTGTTAAATTTGGTTTCCTTGGGCAACTTCACCAAATTTTAAGAACTTCTTTGATCCCCTTAAGAAATGTCATATTGGGACCCCTTAAGAAATCGATTTACAATTTAGGGTGATAGGATGGCTTAAGGGGATCTAGATGTCTAGTAAGGTCCAAATTTAGTCATACTATGACCTCATTGGTTCCATTTAGCTCTGGGTCAAAAGTGTTTACCCCTCTAATAAAAAAAGTATCATGTTAACAATGAATCAATCTATACATATCACAAAAATAACATACATCTATCAAAACAAGTAAAAATTTCCTACTACATTAGAGAATATCAAAATAAATATGAAATATTTTAATAATTATAATTGTAATCACTTATTAATAAGTTATATCATACATAATTTTAATCACGTAATAAAGGAATAAATATACATATGTAGAAGATACAAAAATAAAAAGAGGCTACTCACATGGATCTTGATCCTTCTAGGAAGTGCCTAGATTGGTATATTTCGTGTAGGACTCTATGTAGGTGTTGGGACCTTCACCTATCTCCTTGTATATTTCCAAAAATCCCACTCACTCCCTCTATAGAATTATTTACTTTGTTATTATCTAGTTCTTTTAATCTTCTAAATTGACCTCTTATTTATAGGAGCATAATATGAATCCTCCTCCTCTCTCTATTGTAATAATAGCATAGTTCCTCCAACCTATAATCATGTACCTCCTCCCTTTCCCATGTAATAGTGTACCTTAGGTTTTAAATGGTTCCATCTTGGTCTCCGTATTGATGCATTTCTATCCTTCCACATAAATCTATATAGTATCAAAATATAGGTAATTTTATGGTTATTGAATCTCTCTTAATTGCTAAAGAATCCATTATGCTTGAGGATGGGTGGATTATTATCCATGATCACATATTAAAAATCATATAGAGGTCATGGTATGTGTTTCTTAATACATATATTCCCATACAAACCTCTTTCCATGTATTAACTCTCCTATATAATAGACACCTTACTAGATTTAAATTTCAATGATATATACCCAAGTGTTTCCAATTGGAATTGCTATAATTATACTTTTATGGTATTCTAGATATTCATAATAGTTTTCATAAATCTACCAAATAGACCCATTCTTGACATTGAACCTACATAATTTTAGGTATGTCTAATGAAAGAAACTTTACCCATAGCACTCTCACTCGCACTCTCCTATCTTGTGGATATAATAGAATAAAGTTTTCTTCTAGTGATTTAGATCCCTAATGATCATGTCTAAGTGTCATAGAGAGTGATCATCCACTCTTCATAAACTTGTAGAAACCAAAAGGTTTTATATTATGTGTTCAAATAAGTGAAAACATTACAAAAAGATCTCTTGGATGGTGACAGGAGAGGGGTTTTTAAGGCAACCTAATTTCATTTTTAAGGTCCCTGAACAAAATTCAAATACTTTAGTGTTGAGGGTTTAGATTTTTTACAGTTCACGAGTCTAGGGTTTAGAAACTTTAGGGGTGAGGATTTGGTTGGCCCTTGGAATAATTTAGACTTGCAAGTTGAGTGCCAATTGAATGGAGTTATGCGTTAGCTTGGATTCTGAATTTGCTAACTAAATTTGCAAACAAACATTGATGGGCTTTTATGAATTTTAACTATTCTTTAATATTGTTTCTAATCTAGTATAATTTAACATTGAAACTAAAAGTTTAACATATCATTTTTTCCATAAAATGCAAATAAAATTTAAAACATTTAAGCAATGAAAATGATTTTTTTTGAGCTCAAAATTACCTAGTTTTCAAAATCAAAATGATTTGTTCAATTTCAATTTAGGGTTTTAACAAAAAAAATTGTTTCAATTCAATTTAGAGTTTCAATTTCTAAGCAATTAGGGTTTTTAATGCATTTTTTCATTTCATTTCAAACTAGGGTTTTCAAATTCATTTTTTTTGTTTGATTTAATTTTAGGATTTCAAAAAGCTTGATTAGGGTTTCTAAATGCAATTTTTTATTTCATTTCAATTTCGGTTTTGAAATGCAATTTTTTTTGTTTACAGTTTCAATTAGGGTTTTCAAATTCATTTTTTTTGGTTTAATCGAACAATTTAGGTTTCAAAAGTTAAATTTTCTTTGTAAAACACAATTCAAGGTTCATTTTTTCATTTCTATTAAAAAATATTTAGGTTTCATTGCATTTTTCGTCTACTTTTACAATTACTCATTTCTACTATAACAAGAAAAAAATGCTCAAAACGTGAAATAAATTAAAAAAAGAAGCTAAATTCACTTATTTTCTTCACAATTTCAATAAAAATGCAAAAATGCAAAAAAATGGGGCATGGGCGGGTACTTGTAGTTGTTTGTGGGGGTCGCTGTCACCTTTACTTGGGATCCCATCCATTGTAAAATGAACTCTATTTTTTTTTAACAAAATAAATAGCAATATAAAATAAGATCCCGATTTCTACAAAACGGGATCTTAATTTTTACAGATCGGGATCCCATTTCATAGTAATCGGGATCACATTCCTTCTCCATTGGTTCGAGGTCCTATAGGAAATGGGATCCCGATTTTTAAAAATCGGGATCCCGTTTCATATTTAGGCTTGGGATCCCAAAGCTAAACAGGATCCCGTTTTTGCAATGCCGATTTCAATTTTTTGGCTAAGGAAAAAACTTCCATGATTCATGGACTCAAATTTGTGCACTTACCCCTAGAATTTTGAGTGGGAAGCACTTTGGGTTGTGACTAGTTGCAAGACAAGCTGGTTCACCATGAATCTCCCTCTTGGTGGGTGTTGTAATAATTAGGCGTACTTGTGTTTTTTAGATGCGGATGCATCATTTGGAAAAGCTCTTGCTTCTTCTTCTTCCATCCATGAGAAGAGTGTGTGATCGGGAGCAATGTCTGCTTCTTGCTCTAGTGACATCCCTTGCATTTGTGCGGTGAGCACCGTGTTGTCCATTTGCGAAGAGGTATACACATAGCTTTTAGGGTCTAATGTTGCAGCTTGGCTACACTGCTCTGCCACCTTTTGTTGTAGGTTGTCGTGTAGATAGTTTTGAGGCATGTGTGAATCACTGCAAGGGAAGCACCAGGGGTTGGTGTCATCCACTAAATTGTTCTACCCTGCAGTCAACTCTCTGCTCAAGCTTAGGTTGGCACCTTGCAACGGAGTGGGAATCGACACTATTTGATTTGTTGTTTTCACTTGCGAATTTGTGCGGGCGCCTCCTTGGAATTGGTTTTGTTGGTAAGAGGACCTTCCACCTTGATAATTCTGGTAGGTAGGCTCTAGAGGTACGACCTGGTTGCGCTTGATAACAGTTATCTCATTAATAATAGTCTACAACATTTCCTTGAACTCGCCCATCTCCTCCTTTGAAGAGTCAGATGTAGAGGCAACATTTTGCGGTGTGCTTGGATACGTGTACATGGATTGAGGATGAGTCAGTGCACTGGTATAAGGAATCTCTTGAGCATGAACCAATATTTCTGGGAATATAAGAATGATGGGCCGAGGTGGCAATTTTTTGGCATCTATCAAATTGTTCTCCGCTTTGATAGTGACGCTATATGCGCCCAGTAGTGTGGTTTCATCGAGAGACTAGATCATCATGAAAATGTCAGGGTTGATAGATTTCAAATAAAACATAAATGTCAAATCAGGCAATGGGTGGATATCAGCTTGAATCCTTTGCTAGCTTGTATGGAACCGGGCATTGAAGTCAACAATGGCTTCCTGTAGGGCTCACTTTATGACCGAGAGCTGATAATATAGTGAGGATTGGTCTCCTTCATTTGAGAATCTCTAGTAAAAAGGATCCCCGAGCTCATCCTAGATGCTGATAGTGTTTGCTTGCAGATTCTGGTACCAATCTAGTGCCTTACCTCTGAAAGAGGTAGCGAGCAACCTTAGTACTATATTTTGGTTTGTAATGCCATGTACGAGACATACATCTGCAACATCTTGTAGATGTTCAGATGGTGTTCTTGAGCCATCTCTGGTGAATTTAGGTATAGCCTTTAGGACGGAAACCAGGATAGCAGCCTAAACAGAAGGTGCTACTGGTGCAACAAGAGGGCTTCCAACGTCCCATGCCACATAATTTTTGTTAGTTGTAGGCAACATGGTGAGCGGAAAGGGCGGGGGAAGTAGAATGTTCACTAATTGGGTCACGAGTTGTACTATCCCTAATGGTGGTACTAATAAACCAGGATTATTTGTTGTTTGGGACCTAGTAACAAGTCGATGGCTCATACACCCTTCTGAAAAATAAATTCATTTAAGCATAGTGTCACTAGGCGTGCCAGGAAAAATAAAAATTGTTGATGCCAAAAATTGGCAAGGTAATAACCCTTTGTGGGAAACTCAGTTTATGGGGGACTTATTGTGCTAAACTAAGTGACCTTCAGATTTTTAAAGAAGTTGGCTTCTTTTGTAATTGGGGTTTTGGAATGAGAAAAGGAAGCAAATATAAAAATAAAGAATCTAACTAAGGCAATGCACCATAATTTAGAAAAAAGGCACAATAAACCTATCTTTTGGATATGATCTAAGGGCCCGCTTAGCAATTTACCATGTCCTAGAATAACAAAAATTAAGGATTCCAACATGAACAACTCATTTAATGACATAAAATAATTATCACACCCATTTACTGAAAAGAAGACTCAAAAGACATGATCTAAACTAGTAAACTTGCATTCAAATTATAGAAGTACGACAAATAAACTATTCAAACAATAATGGCATAGTGTAAATTTTATCAATAGCATAAGAAAATAGAAAGGTCGAACAATGACACATTCTATGAGTTCTTGCAATAATCTTATCAATAAAAAGGCCTGATGTCCCTCCAAAAATCCTATAATTCTTAAAACTAGTTGAACTTGAAAAACATGTAGCATTCAATCTTTGAACTCAAAACCCCTCCTTAGAAGCAAAGAGCAGTATATATAGCAAGCCTCCCACCGTTGGCGAGCAACAACTGAAAAGATTCAGAATCCTGAGAAATGATGTCGCAAAAATGATTACCCTTGGTCGTTGTAACAGAAAAGGTTTGGGTCATAGCATTTGGTTGCTCCTCATTCAGGTGCATCCCTTGCAAATGATGGCAGTGGTCCCAACAAAGTCCTATGCAAAAAAGTGTTGCCCCCTCGTATAGGCAGTTAGAACATGTGGCAACATATCGCAACCCATAGTTTGCTTCATCTCTTACGTTGAAGAAGTATGTGTTGAAGAGACGCGTGGCAACATTTTGTTGCCCGAGATCAATTTTTTCCTTCCTTCCTTGAAAGCTTGCGCTAAGATGACACATAGAAAAAATGTTTACTATAGAAGTCACATATGGGGTCTACCAAATCTTTATGCAAATGGGAGCTACATGGCACGTAGGCAGGGACCAATGAGGAAGTGAAGGGAAGCAATCAAAATAACCCACGATGAAGACACGTGGGAGCATAGTTGGGCCGATAGAAGAGCAAGGAAAAAATTCCTTCAGAGAGTGATGAATGAACAAGTGGTAGATGCCACGATGATTATCAAAAAGGGGTTGATGATATTCATTTGAAGGCATGGGCCAGTACTTAACCAAAAAAAAAACCCAAAGGGAGCATGGTGAATTTTGTATTCACAGTATCATTGCCTCATCATGTTACTCTGCAAGTATCAAATATCGAAGAACCCAAAAATTGAGAAGTGGAAAATATTTCTACAAAACTTTGAAAATAAAAAGAAAATTTGGAAATAGGGTTAACTTCTAAAGCCATCCTTATAGTGACTCATAAGAGCACCTGAAGTCGATAGAATATATGATTTCAAATTATCAAGTGAACAAAGAAAGTTATAAAACCCTAGTTCAATTACCCACATAGGAACCATTGTAGGAACAACCAACTTAGGAAAACCCTAATTTTAAAGAAAATATAGAAATAATTTTCTCAAATGAGGAGGAAGAAACAAAGAAATTAGGAAAAGAAGAAACTAGGGTTAATATGGAAGCAAGTAGTTCTCCTTCCCTTTGGAGGAGAAAATTTTGGAAGTCTAAACCAACCCCCAATGTTGTAAAATAAACAGAGAAAATAATCCTTGAAAAATAAACCCTAGGGGAAACCTCTACTACAATACCTCTAGAGGAGCATAATTGACCAATTAATAAAATACCAACACAAGAGGATAGCCCAATTTTTGAGGAGATAAAAATGTATTTTGAATAAATAGAATTTGAATCCCCTTTGTAGTAATACCCAACTAAGGGGAAAGCCACCATAATAACTTTTATGGAGAAAGTAGAGAGGATTTTGAAAGAAATTCAATATGCACTTTAGTTACCAAAGGTAGAGCAAACAGTTTTTGAACAAGGATAGGATATTAAAAAATAAAAATGATGGTAGAAAAAAAGAATACAATTTTTTTAATTTAAAATAAGAATTAGAGCAACCAGATATTCAATGAACAATTTAAAAGAAATTCAAATATTTTTGAAAAATACAAAAATGAAAAGTGGGTAAAGTTACAAACTTGCAAGGAAAATGTAAGCAATTGGAATAAATTGACATTGAAGCCTACAAGGCGGGAGAATTGCTCCTTACATGTACAGAGTCCTTTAGGAATATAATATTTTCTTAAATGAAAAAATCCTCATATAGAAGCTATTAATAATTTCTTGCAATATTTGCCATGACCCAAATGACAACGAATGTTTGGGGGCATTCAAAATTGTAGCCTTAGAGCAAAAAAAAATGATGTGTAAATTGTTTACACATAATTTATTGGTTGAGTAGTATGTTGATTTCTTCATTAATATTTGTGTGGGTGAGGTACAAGTAAGACCATTCATTTCTACAATCCAAAATCAAGTAGCCTGACAATAGAGGATAAAATAATATTATAAGACAAAAGAGACTATTAGACTCCTAATGAGGCGTCATTATCATAAACCACAAACCTTCCAACAACACTTTTAGACGATATTGTAATACCCTACCATGGTTGAAAAATATACCAACAACCTAAAATTATGCTATGAATTCCTTTCAAACATCATTCCCGATCTCCCAAAAGCAACTTTTGAAGCTTGTGAGGAAAGATCTATAAAAATTTACCCATGCAACTAAGAAAGAGAAATAATATCTCTAGGGAACATTATGTGGTCCTTTTACAAAGCTAAGGTAGTTATAGAGTTAATGGATAAATATAGGGAGGAATAGATAGGAATGATATTTAGGCCTCCCCTCCTCAAACCAATCACCCCACTACATGTGAATGGTGAGAAATTTGAATAGGATATTGAGAGATGGAAGGAGACGATGGAGAGTGGTAGAGGATATATAATTAACCCTCGTATATAACCTCATGAAATATATCCTTCAACCCATATACCTTGTGACGATAGCTATAAATTTGAGGAGAAAGTTACAACAAGAGAAGCAAATAAGCAACAATGGCAAACAAAGAAATACATGGGATGACTTGCTTAATTTGTGGGTCTAAAGAGGTGATAAGAAATAAACATTCATCTCACTGTGGGACAAAGAGTACCTTTTCTTGACCATCCATAAGTTTTATCGCTTCAAAAAGTGTCCATAGATCATATAGTAAATTATACATAATCTTGATTAATAAGGTATGAATGCTTATTGTCCTCTTTGTGTTATAAATATTTTAAAATGCTTATTATGGTGAAATATATGAGAAAATAGGCTGATAGATACATTAAAAAGATGGATTCTTTGGAAGTTCCAAGTGTCCATGTCTTTAAGCTTTAAAAATTATACAACTCAAAACTTAGCAAGCCAAAGTTACTACTTGAAGGTTATAGAAGAGACATCTCCTTTCTATAGAAGTTGTGAGAGATCTACCTTGTGATTGATTGATATGGAAGGAAATAAAGAGACTCATATTTAGTGATGATTTCTCAAATATAAATTGTTTTATCTAATGCAACTAAAATTTTATTATTTAATTCATGTAAAAAAAATTCAACAATACTGGTACATGTTGTCCATGATGCTATAGTTTAGAAATTAGGTTGCAATATAAATATCTTTCCTAATGTTTGATCAAAAAATTCTTGATACAAGAATTAATTTAAAATCATTTTATTTAGCTACACATATTGTTTTATCCTATTTTAGAAAGAATTATTGTATTTGGTTAATATTCAAGTGAGTTAAAAGAATTCTTCCCTTAGTGAGTTGACCACTCAACTGAGAAATTAAAACATGTGGCATAGATAAGTAGCTTGGTTATGCATCATATTTATGTCTGAGTAATTATGTTCATACCATCTATGCCTATAGGTTTAGTTTATAAATGTTATATATTATGTACTTTTGCATGTTTTAAGAATTGATATAAAAGTTTGTGTTGTTTGTTATGTTCTTTCACATAAGTTTGTGATGTTTAAATCCTCTATTTTTTAGATAGAAAAACTTGTATTGTTTGTAATGGTAAATTATTACATTCTGTAGATAGAGAATTTTGTACTATTATTGTATTCTTCTAAAGTATTATATTCCATAAGAAAATAAGAGGAATAGCATAACAATTCAAAAATATTCATTTTTCAATAACCAAATAGTTAAAGGAATTTCATTTCATTACAACAGATTTAGAACAATTTTGTATAGATTATATTATCAATGTTTACATAGATTAGAATCTTCCAATGTTTTTCTAGTTATAGTTCCTTTCAAGCATAAGCATTCTTTATTTGGTTTAAAATTTTGTAATAGAATAGGACACCTTGAATTCCTTTTACAAATAGTAGATTAGATACCACTCTAGTTGATATGATATTATTTGGGTAAAGTGTGAGACTTGACAACACCTTGTCAAAATTCATGCATGGTTGTTGTTTAGTTTCTTAATAGAAAATCATATATACTAGTTCAACTATAATTAATAAAATAATTTATTTCTTCATCAATAACAAAGAAAATAGGAAATTGAAGAAATATACTTTCAACGAGAGTTTTCTTCTTGCACAAATTTATGTACCATTGATAGATCACGTTGCAATATCTTCAACCACTTTGCCAAATAGAGGATAGGTGCGATGACCATGGTGTATTTTTTGTTACCATGATTTCCATAACTGCCTTTGTAGGTATTCTTTGGTTGCAAACATTTAGGGCTTCGTGAGATGCAAGTATCCATTCCCACTTCCCTTACAGTTTATCTTTTGGAGAAAAATAATATTTTATTACCCCGTTTAATAAAAATGAATCTTTTCACACAAAAGGTATGTTAGTATTGAAATCCTTTTTTGACACAAAATAGAAAAATAGAAATGCATACATCATTGTTAATTAGGGTAGTCAATAATTTATCATATAATCATATCATTAATAGAATGATAGGGTTTTTAGGTAATAAAGAAATGGAATTTATTCAAAATATGATGAGACTAATTTCCAATTCACCACTCCCCTACACCTAAGGTTATGTAGGTCCTCCTGCTTATCATTGTGTCTGCCCCCTATTTGTTGTTGTCTTTTTGTTTGGTGTCATTTATTTTCCTCTTTAATATAAATTAAATGTGTAGAGAGATCTATTTCTTTAGGATCAATGATGAATCCCCTACCACCTTCTACCTTATTATGTCATCTTTGAAACTCCAATTCAAACTATTCACTATTAATATGTATTGGAAATACTGGTTGAAGAAGCAGGGAAGGTTTGAACCTCATGCTAATATATTTCTTCCTTAGTTAATGTATCATCTCTGCTATTGCTTTGGCCAGTTGAAAGTACCACATAATATTACTTGGAAAAATGATTTCTCACCTTTTAAGATGTATAGATAGAGATTTGTGCCTTTCCTCATAGGATATAAAGATAGCTTTAAGTAATTGGAGGATTACATTTTTAAGGATTTGTAACATTGTTTCAAGTTGTATGTTAGCAGGAGAGAAATGGAGAGCTCCTCGGGTGGTGGCGATGGCAGAGGTGAAATTTCAAATTTTGAAAAGTTGGGATTCCTTGATGATGTTGCAGGCATTAATGGTGAATAGTTTGCTAATGGGAGGTGGTGTCCGATTTAGGTCCTTTACCCTACGGTAAAAGCGTAGTGGGTCCCATTTAGTGGCTAATGACTTTTCTAGAGGGGAAGGGGCTTCGAAGATTGTGTGTCCAATGCATTCCCTAGTGTCCTTTGAAAAGGAGAATCTCGGGGCTGAAAAGTCTGGGCCAGGTCTATTGTCTGTTGTTTGTGATGGGACTCCTAATGTTGCGGGTCTTGGGATTGATAAGACTAAGAATGATTTCTTGTCGAGCTCTTCTCTTAAGTGGACAAATCTATTTAGGGCTAAGCCTAAAGGTAAAAGTACTTCTCCTCCTATGCCATTTGTTGCTAATGCGAAGACTGGAGAATACTCTATCTCTGTCCCGGCTGTATTATTGATAAAAGCATGTTAGATATGGATATGGATTTGTTGGGAAAGTTTGTTGGTCCTCGACCTCATATTGAGTTGGTGCGTAAGTTTGCTTTAAATCATTGGAAACCTAAGGGACAAATTGATGTGGCTACTATGGCTAAAGGTTTCTTTTCTTTTACTTTCAACTATGAAGATGATCTGGTAACGGTGTTGATAGGAGGCCCATGGTTTATTGGTAAATCTTCTTTGATGTTGAAAAGGTGGGAATCAAGTTTCAATCCGAACTTGTGCTCATTTTCGGCTGCTCCAGTCTGGGTTAGACTTCCTGGTCTCCCTATGGAATTCTGGGATGAAGTGTTTAAAGGGATAGCAAGCACTTTTGGGTGTTTGTTTTCGATTGATCAAATGATGACCTCTAGGAAGCAGTTGGTTTATGCCAGATTTTGTGTGAATGTGGAGCAATCAGCTGACTTGCCTATTGTGATAAAGATTAACTCTAAGTTTGGAGTTTGGGAGCAAGTGGTTGAATTTGAGTCGAATCCATTTGCTTGCTTCCATTGTAAAAAAATTGGCCACTGGGCAAAGAAATGTCCTCTCAAAGTGTCGAGGAAGATGACTAAACAATGAAGAGAGAAGGAGAAAGCCCTCGAATAGGATGTGGAGCCTTTGGAAGGAAGTCAGCCAATGCTTGGCTTATGGCTAATAAACTTGTGGAAATGGGCACGGTAGTGACTAGCAAGGAGTCAGAGCATTCTTGAGGCAGGTGGACTACATTAGAGTTGAATGGGAGCAGAGGAGGGGATATTTCCTCCCTTTGTGATCTTATGGATTCTATGGGCGTGGTGAGGTGAGGTTATGGGGAGGTTGATAAGACCTCTGTGAATGATGGTTTAAGGTCTCCTCCTTGGGAGGTCCGGGTGCAGATGATGGTTCTGAGTTGAGAGTTGGAGGGTTTGTCTGAAACTAAGGACAATGGGAACTTGAGGGATCTAGATAATCCTACCCACATTACGGTTTTGTAGGGCATAACGGAGACTCTCCATGTTGGGAGTTGTGACAAGGAATAGACAAGCGATTCCAGTTATGGAGTGCAGTGAGAGGTAGAGTTTCCCTCACTAACATTGCTAGAGTCATATAGGATATTCGATGGTATGTAGCAGAAATTTCACCATTTGGAGATGTGCTCAAGAGACTTCCTAAAAGCTCTTATGAAGATCATTTCTTGGAATATGAGGGGGTTAAATCACCCTCACAAGCATTATCTTCTTGCTAATCCAGTAAGAGATCATCGCCCTGATATTGTGTTAATTAAGAAACTAAAATGGGTTTGGATAAATTATCTAGGTTGAAGAATAAGATTTTTAAGGATTGTGGGATGCATGCCAATAGAACTGTGATAACTAATAATGTATGTAAACTCCACCAAATATAGGTAATCCTCCTAATAAATTTGTTGATCCATAATGTACATCTGAAGCATATCCTCGAGGATCTGATTGACCCTTTCAGTTTTCCCATTAGTCTCTAGATGATATGTTGAACTAAATTTCAACTAATCATAAACAAAACAAGATTATATTACACAATTTTAAGTGACCAAATCCTTCACTCTGTAGGGAAATGATTTACCAATATCCTAATCGCTTGTTGCACGCCCAAATCACCATGGCCGCACCGTGATTTTTTCCCCAACGCTCTCTCTTTCTATAGATTGAGTTTCCTTGGATAAATTTTTACATGACATTCAAAACCTGTAGAGGAGGTTAATCTTCTTGATTGGCGGTGATTCCTTTATGCATAGGTATTTGTGTGAGTCTTAGATTGGATGTAGATAAGTTTCACTGGCAATTCATTTGATAATTGGATTGGTGAGTAAATAAATTGTATACAATTCAACATACTTGGTTTATTGTGAGATGGATACCATATATGTAAATGGTTTATCAAATAACATGTATGTTACTTCAGTTCATTGTACTGTGGTTTGTTTTTGAATTGGCATTTGAATGATATTTATATATGTGTGTGTGTGTGGGGGGTATTCAACTCTAAATTTTTATGAATATATTATGGTATTTTAAGTTATTATTTGACAACAACATTTTTTTTAATGAGTATATAGCATTTTGTTTAATGAAAATATATATATACACTCGTATGCGCATAGTGTTTTCTTGTTGAGTATATTGTTGCCCTTAATTCTAATTGAATATGGCAGTTGAATAAATGAAAATAGGGAGAAAAAAAGATAAGGTAGAATTGATTCCTTTGTAATTAAATACATGAAGAATTTGTTTATATGGAATAATAGATTATTTGTGAGTTAAGATGGGCTCTTAGTAAACATGAAATGGTTTCTTTATAATCCCATTCTTGATTCTATGATTTATTATTGCTTTGAGTTGTATATAGTAAAGTGAATGAGTATGGATTTGGAAATAATTGTGAGTTATTGGGCAAATATATAGTCATTATGGGAAGTAAATGTTCAAAGCCTTCCAAAGGCTTAGGAAATGTGTTGTGGGTGAATTGTTGTGTTGGACCCTAGTGTTGATTGAAATTATACTATTATGTGTTGTTGTGGGTTTTAGCCATGCATTACTTTCTTGTTATTACAATTGTGTTTGAGAGCAAGATGGTCCATGCCTTACTTTCGGGATATATATATATATATATATATATATATATATATATTATATATCTCTCTCTCTCTCTCTCCTCTTCCTCCTCTCTCCTCTCCTCTCCTCCTCTCATATGTATATATATATATATCTATATATAATAATATATATATATATGTATATGTATAACTGTCATATATATATGTATATAAAATGTCTTTTTATTGGTTTTGTCAGATATTACATGGATTACCTATTTGAATTTTTGGGCCTCTTATTTTAGTAGAGGAGTTGGCTCCTAATGGGGCGCACAAAGAGACATCGAGGTAACAGGTGTGATTTCTTAACCGTTGATAACTTAAAATGAATTAGGGGTTGGGTAGTCTAAACATTAATTAAGATAAGTGAATGTATTTTCCATGCCTATAGTGCTCATTTAGGCTAAGGATGGGTTGAGAAGGCCTAGTTGGCAAAACCAACTTCCTTGTCCTCATGAAAGGAAGATTGGTTCCGCATGTGTCACACTATGGGAGTGGCGCCTAGTGAGGGCTGTTGGGGTAACCATAGATGGGGAGTCGATGCGTGAGGCTGTGGGGGTAACCCATGTTGGGACCATGTGATGACACTCTTCTCTGGGAACTAAATGGGACACCTTGTTATGCGCTAGTTTTTGGTGCATGCTTGTTGTTATAGTTGTTGTGGGACTAGGTGCTATCTCCTAGCACAGGGGGTGGACCTTAGGGTTCCACATGGTCGAGTAGAATGTGCCTTGTAATCCATTTGGTTCCCTCACTTGGTTCGTGTTCGTGGTGACTACTCCTAGATATGAAGACTTATGCACTTGTCCAGTTCATGTGGATTATATTTCATGTACTTGTATTGCACCATAAATATATTGTATCATGTATTATACTTCTGATGTACTTACCTCACATGTATACGAGGAGATATTATTGTTCAAGATGTAATGATATAATGATGTAAATAAATGATGAATTTCCTTATGTAATGGACTATGTAAATGATGCTATTGTATATGTTAGTTAAATGGTTAATTCTAAATGATATCTATTAATCAAATGTTATGGTTATATCATATTGTTTGTTCAATTAAATATGATGGATTAAATGGAATTTCATATTATTAAATGAGTCTTGTTTATTGTAATGACTTACGGTTCTTGCTAGATTAATTAATAGTAATCTAGTAGCGTAGTCACAGACCTTAGAGGACTTAGTTTAGAATTCAAGCTATTGTTTCTTTGCAATCTTGTTAATATTGCACTTTCAAAAAAACATTGTCTCGTTTTAGGTGTTTAGTATGTTGTCCTCTAGGGTTTCGTGGTAGGGCGTTACACACCTTGTAATGATTTTCATCTCCATTCCTTAATACCACCCACCTTAGGTTGTACAAGATAATCTCTCACATGTGGCCCCCAACTATTCACCAGAATCTCCTTGACCTTTGACAAATATGGGAAGTTTGACAAAGGTGGGAGTCCATTCAATGAATCATCCTAGTAAAAGGATTTTTTTCCCATTTTAAAAGTTTCCTGCATAATGTTTTTGGTTATTAGATCTCTACACGACATCATAAAATTCTAAATATTAGAACCGCTTGGGATACTTGTGGTTGTTAGAATTATGTTCACGTCTAGAGAATATAGATACTTATTTTATAGAATTATTTCCCATTTTGAATGAGCATTATAAAATTAGTTCCAAACCAATTTAGACCCCAAGATAATATTGAGAATAGGCAAACAATATAGATTGACCCCTAGATTCTTTTGGACGACATATCTTATCCCAAGCAATAAGCGAGAATATTTTATTCTACGAGGTGCCTTTCCAAAAGAACTTCCTTACTTTTTGATCAATGATGTTACAAATCTTCTTTGGAACTTTAATACATGACATCATATTTATTGGGCACGAGCAAAGATTAAAAATTCCAAAATTAAATTTCTTCTTATTGGGGCAACCATATACCTTTTCCATGAGGGTTAATTTTTACATAGCTTTGATACAACTGATTCCCATAAAGTGGGCTACAAGCTCCAACAAATAGAGGAATGCCCAAAATTTTACATAATTTGATAACTTTGAAACCAAAGGTGTGCAACCTATTATTTGTTTCCTCCAGTGGGTATTAAAGATAAAAATTTAGATTTCCTTTAATTGATCCATTGAGTTAAGGCCAAGCAATATTGATCTAATGTTATCTTATCACCTTTTCTTCCCTTAACTTGGCCTCACTAAATAGGAGTGTATCATTAACAAATTGTTGATGGGTTACCACACTCACATTTGGCACCACTTTGACCCCTTTCCAATTTCTCACAACTTTCTCACTTTGAATTTATCTTCCTAGATCCTTTTCCAATAATATCAACAAAAAGGGGGCCAGATGTTTTCCTCATCTGATACATCTAGAAGAAGAGAAAAATCCTCAACGACTACCATTAATAAAGAATAAGAATCCAGGGGTATAAATGCAACTATAAATCTATCTTATCCACTCATCACAAAACCTTGTTTTCTCCAAAACTTCAAAAATAATTTGTTTATTGGCATAGTCATACGTTTTCCTTATACATTGTTTAATTAATATTCTCTTTGTTTTACTATTCCTAATAGTATGTATTGATTCATGCATAATAAGTATCCCTTCTACAATCGATATTCTTGGAGTGAACCCACTCTACTCTTTCAAAATTAATTATGTGAGCATTACCTTTATTTGATTAGCAATTGTTTTGGATACAATCTTGTAAATTGTGTTACATAACAAAATTGGATGAAAATCATCCATTAAGTAAATCCAATGTCATCCACAGTAATGGCCCCTTTACCATAATTTTATTCTTTCAATATCTAGAGGAGCATTCAATTAGTAAGAAACCCATAGGCAAAGATTTTATCTTAATCTAATTTTGTAATTGCTTTCAATACTAGTTATTCACTTTTGATTTAGCAAGCTAGTCACCAATCCATTTGATGAAGAAGGTGGATGTGCTTAGGCAATCCATTGAGTTGATAAAATATATAATCTATATGGAAAAGGATGCACACTTCACCAATGTTTGAGACATAGAGGAATCACATTTTCTCTCGTAGCTGGCAACAAACCTTTAGGGATCTAGTCTTTCTTTGTCTCTCTTATCCTTATAATTTGGTTTTAATTCTCTTTGTTAAACCAATGATCACACCTCTATTATGAGCTTGAGAAATTAAGCAATTTATATGAAAACCCAAGGTTCTAAGCCTCATACAATTATTCCAATGACTATTTACCTAATGCTATCAACTTGTTTCTTCCACTCACTATGGCTCTTGATAGGGGTGTTTTCCTTCCCTACCTTTTTTCTACACAAAACTATTGATTCTTTTCCTCTAATCATCTCATTTTACACCTTTTCCTTCCTTGTTGTTCTTCCCTAACTCCCACAAGTGGTTTTGGAAAGATCCATCTTCTCAATTCGTATTGCATTCTCCAAAATATCTTAATAGGAGATTGTTTAATACCTTGTTCCTTCTTTTATTATTTTAAAATCATTTTTTTTTTACCAAGAAAATTACCCTAAGGGGCCATACCCATATATTGAACTATATAGAAAATATTAGTTTTAGGTTGCTCCCTCTAGGAGGGATATATTGCAACAATCCCCACTAGTGTATTGTTAATACAAAATCCTTATTCCGCAGGTCAAATATGGGTCAACTCTTGTCCACTGCAACTACCATCAAATTTCAAGTTATAGCCAAGACAAAGTAACAACTATATACATGATTTAAAAGTATTTCAAACCATTTTTAATCCTACTAGCCATGCTTTATAAGACACATCATAAAAAAATGACTTGTCATTACTTAAAAGAAGATTGCTATCTAGTAGCAAATTTGAAATTCAATTCCCCATTTAGATTCGTATACACATTTTTCATTTATGCCAATTGTTGAGATAAAAGAATACAAGAATTAGTTGGGAAAAGATTGAAAACTAAAAGCTTCACCTAGACTAAACCAACACTTGTAATATCCAACAAGAATGGACGTAAGGTATCAGCTGACATAACCATTGATATATTGGAGAGGGGGTGAATCAATATATACTCTGATTAATCCTAATTCTTTATCAACAAATATTTTACTAACTTAGGATAAAGAATAAAACTAAGCAATTCAGAAACATCGACCACACAATCACTTAACACCATATTTATGTGGAAAACCTAGAGGAAAAACCACAGTGTGCAAGCTGCTTGGAACTACTGTCTAAATCCAACCTCACAAATAAAGACAAGATTTACAATAAATTTTATGGGATACAACCCAAAGGAAGCTACAACTCCCTAAAACACATTTTTTATGGCTTCAACCAAAGGATGCTACAATTCCCTACATATTACAACACTTACAGAAAGAGGCTACAACATCAGTACAACATGCTTGACACAATTTGTTGATCAAACACCACCGCAACAACAACCACCTTCACACTGGCATATATCTTCAACACCTCTTCTCAATAACCTCTATTGTCTTCAATTCACTTCCACACACACATATACTCGCACATAACTCCTCGCATACTCACACACACTCTTCCACTTTGCAACAAACTTGATCTTTTATTTATATCCTCTACAAGCTTCAAAAAGTTTCTCCTTTGTTGGCCAAGATGAAAAATGTAACATGAAACATGCAACGACCACAATAAGTTAGATTCCAACACATCTGCAATAAAATAAATCAAATGTGGTTCAAACTAAAAGATAATCAAGACCTATTTTACCTTAGCACACATCTCCACACCAACACACACTTCCAAACACTTGGAATAATCCTCTCAACATACCAAGCCAACCCAAAAAACACTTAACCTTCCATGCATTAGATCCAAACTAAAATTAGTACTAGAGAGACCAAGTAACATCATGCAGACCACTTTACAAACATTATATGACATGCAAAAACATTCCAATACACTCCTTTCACAACTTCTCACTACTTCGTGATGGCACAAACAAACATTGAACCTAACAACTCTGCAAACTCTAAATATACAATCTTGAGATAAAACATTGAAAATAAAACTTGTGATACACCTCAACACTTGAAACTTGAAATGAGAAAACATACAAACAATCTAAACTTATCCTCCAAGCCACAAGAACACAACTTCAAATGTGGAGAAATACAGAGCATTCCTTTGACTCTTTCAAACTGCAACCACACTTTACTACTATTCTTCACTTTGCTAGCTTTGGAAACTTTTGTAGTAACTTAATGCACTAAAATAAAGAACATACATACCTAACATATGTCTCTATCTATCTTCTAAACTACAAGTCCATATCTTCAAATGCGGAGGAATGCAAGGCATTTTTTTGAGCTTCTTCAATATAGCTTCTTGAGCCTTTGACTGGATGAAACTTTACATACTTTCTTTCACCAATTCTTTACATCAAGAGACAAAGAATACAAAATTCACACTACCATAAACAACAATTACAACTCTTTACATCAAAGGTAAGAGACCACAACTTCTACATATTAGTATACACTTCAGCCTGTCAACTTTCCCCTATTCATGAGCAACAAAAGATATGATACAATACGTACAACATGCTCATGACATTCATCACCATGTCCTTCTCCTTACAATTCTTTTGATCATCACTACTTTGCTCCACATGCAATCTTCCACAATACCACTCTATTGACATCAATGACAACACATGCAACAATCTCCTCCTTTGGTATTGATGGCAACACTAACTTGATATGCAATTTCCCCCCCTTTGACATCAAGGGAAAAGGGCTAGTGGTATTTCTTTGTGCTTGCAACAACACACAAGCTCCCCCTATTAACACAAACCTTATTATCCTTATTTGATTCTTTCCACTTGCTCCCCCTGAGAGGTAGCACCCATCAATCTAGGGATAAAGATATGTCTTGAATTTCTCCCACTGGAAAAATGCACCATATTATGCATCTAGTTAGAAGGAGGGACAACAACCCCTAGCTTCTATTTGAGATATTCAAATGTGTCCTTAGAAAATTACTTTGTAAATATTTCTACAAACTAATCCTTTGTAGGTACAAATGCACCATCTTGTAAAGATTGCAACCTTCTCTCTTAAAAAGTGATACTTGCTAGATATGTGTTTGGTTCTAGAAGGCATCACTAAAATCTTTGAAATATCGATGACACTTGTATTATCACATAGAATATGAATGGGCTAATCATACATTACCTTGATATCCTTCAATGTTTGCTTCATCTACAACACTTGAGTGCAACAGGATGTTGCAACTATATACTATGCTTTTGCTATTGATAAAGACATTGTATCCCACTTCTTACTAAACCATGAGACCAATCTCTCTCCCAAAAAGAAATCCCCACTAATAGTACTTCTATCATCATTATTGTCAGCCCAATCTGCATCAGTGTATGCACTAAGTAAAAATTCATCACCCTTTTGATACCACAATCCATAATTTGGAGTGCTCTTTAAATATCTAAAAATCCTCTTGACTACCTTCACATGAGTTTCACTTGGATCGGCTTGAAACCTTGCAACCAAGCAAACAACTTGCATAATATCAAGCCTTGATGTTGTTAAGTATAATAGGCCCCTAATCATAGATCTATACAGAGTCTAACAGCTTGAGGTGACTCATCATCTTTGTTTAAATGACAACCTATTACCATAGGAGTACTCACTAGTTTGCAATCTTCCATATTGAACTTCTTCAACATCTCCTTGACATACTTTGCTTGAGAGATAAAGATACCATCATCTGACTAAGCAATTTGGAGTCCAAGAAAGAATGATAACTCACCTATCATAGACATTTCAAATTCCTTTTGCATCTCTTTTGATGTAACATTTGCTTCTGAAGATTATGAAGTACTTGATAGTTGTTAGTCTTCCATACCATAGCTCA
Organism: Sequoia sempervirens; assembly: GCA_007258455.2. Lineage (NCBI taxonomy): Eukaryota > Viridiplantae > Streptophyta > Pinopsida > Cupressales > Cupressaceae > Sequoia > Sequoia sempervirens. The sequence continues at coordinate 1,335 of VDFB02192290.1, read as the reverse complement.
TAAGGAATCTTGGTGTTGTTCACTCTTAGTTGACCTCTATTAAGAATATAGACAATAGTATGGACCGCTTCTTTCCAATATAAATCAGGCAACTTGGCTTCATTCAACATTGTTATTTCCATCTCATGAATACTTATTTTCTTCCTCTCCACTACTCTATTTTTCCAAGGAGTTCTAGCAACAGATAGATGTCTCTTTATTCCATGTTCTTCAAAAAATTCCTCAAACTCATTTGATGTGAACTCACTACCTCTATTAGACCTTAAACACTTGATTCTAGCATTCATTTCATTTTCAACCATTGACTTGAAAATCTTAAACCTAATAAAAGCTTCTATTTTTTCTTATAAGAATGTAACCCAAGGGTAAAAGCACAAAGGTGTGTCACACTTTCGGCCAAATAAATAGTTCCAAGTGAAATTTTTTTAGTCTAAACAGTTTCAATCGAGCCAGTTTCGCCCAAAACCACATGGCCTATACATGACACATAGGGTTTCTGGTGAAACCCTTTCACCCGAAATCAAAAAATTTGAATTTTTCCCTTTGTCGCACTGAAATGTGACTTATTTTATGTGAAGAATTTTGGTAAAAAGGGTTTCAATCGAAACCCTTTCTACCGAAACTGTCTACGTGACATCCTAGTTGGCAGCCAACTCAACTTTTTTCAATTTTTTTTGAAACTTTCAACTTCAATTAATTATTTCTTCAATCATTTTTTTAAAAAAAGAGAGAAAAATACTGTTTTGTAGAGCTCGAAGTGGTGAATCCAAATATGTAATTTTTTAATATTTTGATTAGTTTTAATATATTGTTTTTTAAAATAATGCAAGTAGGTTGTTAAAGCTAAAAACAAGGTTGATTAGAAATTAAAAGAAAAATAGTAAAACATATATTTTTTTTGTAAAATATATGGTACACTAGAGGAGAGAATCCTCTTCAAAAGGGTATAATTTGTTTTTTGAAAATGATTTAAAAATTAGACAATAGTTGATGTCTAATGAAAACTATCAAATTCTGACTAGTTTGACTTTAAAATGTTACTACAAGAAAAATATACATCAATTTTTTTTCCCATGCACTAGATATTGAAGTTACCTACTTGGAAAAAAAAAATTAGGGGAAAATGAAGTTTTTCCTATTTGTTTCTTGATGTCAAGTGAAGATCACTTTTCCTAAAAATTTTAATATTCCAAAATCTACTCTTAAATTGATAAAAAAAAAAAAATCAAATCAAATTTTAAATTTTTTAGAAGATTACAAGAATCAACTTCATCAATATTTATATATTTCATTAGTTTCAATCATTTTGAAATTCAAAACATAAAGACCACTTTT